>CAUJNA010003435.1:561986-605788 GCA_963377175.1 Effrenium voratum
TAATGGGAAGCCTGTGATCAACCAAAAGGAGAGCAACGTTCAACCCACCACATAAGATGGAGAACAAGCTGTAAAGCTAGTCCAGTGCGGATCCAGCCGCTCCTTGTCAGCCAACTTTCAGCTCCCATTCCTCTTCCGCCACTTCCGCGTTGCTCATTCTCAAGGAGAAAACAACATTTATTCTCTCTCGTGTCATTCTGTGTAACCTTGGTTGCCTCGGCTCCTCTCGCAGAAGGGTCAATTGGGCTCCGGCTGGGCACATCGATCAGTTGTTAATGAGACTTTCCAAGAAGACATTGCGAACTATCAACAGATCTCGACAGTCTTTGGGCCAGGAAGCCAGGCTGCGATCTGAACATTCTACGCCCACCAGCATCAAGGATGGTTGAAGAGGATAAAGCTTCAAAGTTGCACCAATCTCTAGATGTGTTCACTCCTTTGGCATGAGCAAATTCTTGGCTTTTCGAAGCAAAGCTCTTATCCAGATTTGCTCGAATTACCTTCAAGGTGGCTCAAGGTGTCCGCAAAGTGTGCCGACCGAAGCACCGCAACGCGGATGGCTTACTTCCACGGCTTCAGCAGAGGCCGACCTCTAAGGCACTGTTTTGCTGACTCAACCTGGCATCAAGTTTGGCGCTCCGCTTTGCTGCAATTCATTTGTGCATGTGTACATGCACGAATGCATATGTACATATATATATATATGTATATAGATAGACATATTGCCCCCCAAAGGAAAACAAACAGTTCGAACTGAATCCACTGGTACTTGCAGCATGTTTAGTTCATTGGCGTATCAAGGACAATGCCATGGGACAGTCTTTGCAAGGCTTTCCTTCGGTGTTTTGGCAGCTTGGGTGCAACCTAAGACTTGAGTGGGTTGGAACCTGATTTTGGACGTGGGGTAACATGCATGCTGTATACCCAAGTATATATTTACATATATGGTACTCTGCGTGGCTGTTGGTTTGGTGGGTCAGTAACTGGTTTCGTTCTGAGGTGGCAGATCGTGCCAAGACAGCTCAACTTCTGCCGTGTCAACTACAGCAGCTGCTTCACAGGCACGTACTGTTGTTGCGCCCGTGAACTAGAGTGCTTTTCCTGCAAGAGTCATCGCTCCTGCGGCCAAGAAGAAAGAGAGGGAGTGGCGCAGTTTCTTATCATTGGCATAGACAATTGCCCCAGGTCGGACTGTGTGTGTTTTGTCAAGCTGTAGCAAGTTTGCCAGCTGGTGCTTGTTTTGCGTGGCGAAGACTGGAGTCTGTGAGTATTGTGCCTGGCTGGCAGCTAAGGCTGCAGGTGTGACTTGCGCCCGCCCAATGTGCTCAAAGCCGCCCTGGAACGGCGCACAGGGCCAGTGCCGTGGCCCGGCCAGCATTCCGCAAAGTATTTTCAGGTGAACTGGCAACACCTTGCTTCCGCTGTTTCCATTTGCATCCCTGTGATGCTGAAGGAGCGTACTCTGCGTGGCTGTTGGTTTGGTGGGTCAGTAACTGGTTTCGTTCTGAGGCTGCGGACGGTGCCAACTACTGCAGATGGTTGCCACTGCTCGTGCCACAAGGCTTGAAGGATTTGTCAAGATACTTGTGCTACAGTTTGCATTGCATTGACTGCACTACATGTCAGTCTTGTATGCACGACTACAGGCCTTGAGCTCTCGAGTTATTTGCATAAAACAGGAGCGGCAGATACTACAGGTTTGTGTTATTGAAACAGCACTACAAAAGCACTTCCACTTTAACGTGGTAGCGGAGCTGAGATCCTACCCAGAGGGGAGCTCCAAGTAGTAACGGCTACAGTAGCACCACAGTATGCCCAACTACTACGACATGCCAACAGGAGACCAAGCAGTGGCAGCAGCAAGCTCATCAGAAACTACAACAGCAACAAGACAGCCTCAGAGAGCAGCAGGAACACCAGCAGTACCACCATCACCAGCTACAGGAGCAATCGGAGCAACAACAACAGGAACAACAGAAGGTGATGTACAACGGCTGCGCAAGTACAAACTACCACCGCCTTACTTCAATGGCGATTACTCCAACTACGATGAATGGAGATTCAAGCTACAAGCCTACCTGGGACTCATCGACAACGAGTTCGACACAGTACTACAATTAGCTGACAGAGCCACAACCGCAGTAGAAGATCAACACCTCATCAACGAGGTACTACCAGATATGACAAGAGGCACTAAACTCGTCAACCTTGCCCGCGACCTGCACGACATACTAATCAGCATATGCCACGGCCCAGCAGCTTGAACACAGGTTCAGCCTACCCATTGGAACACGAAGCGTTTGCTACTTGACAAAACTACTGAAGCCCTCGTTTCCAGAACAACAATTCGAAGAACAGTTCCTACAATGGGAGTACGGCATCAACCGCTACGAGAAAGACAACGGAGCACCACTACCAGATGGAGTGAAGATAGCAGTCCTGATGAATGAGACTAAAGGAGCACTACAACAGCATCTACAACCACGAGCTGGAACAATGCGCACCTACGCAGCTGTACGTGAAGTAGTAATCGAATACTACAGAACGATTTCGGCATTTCCCAAGATGAACGCCACTACATCGTCATCAATCGGCAGCAACTACGGAGGTGGACCAGCACCAATGGATGTGGGCAACTTGTGGAGAAAAGGACACTACAGAAGACCCAAAGGCAACTACGAAGGAAATCACAAAGGCCACTACAGAAGTCATAAAGGAAAAGGAAAAGGCCACTACAAAGGCAAAGGAGCACCGAAAGGAAACTGGAACAAAGGAGGAAAGGGAAACTACAGCAACTACGGCTATGGCAAAAGCAACACAGGTAAAGGGAACAAAGGAGCCCCTACAACAAAGGAAGCAAAGGAGACAAAGGCAAAGGCTACAACAACAGCAATCAAGGAAAAGGAACATGCTACAAATGTGGAAGATACGGACACTACGCTTCAGACTGCAGAATGGCAATTTGGCAACTACATTCGGGAGAGCCACAAGAAGACTACGATCACGAATCGGAAGACAACTACGAGCAAGACTGGGAAAAATACGCACCTGCAGACTATGCAGACGACACAGGTGACAACTGGCAAGTGATAGACTACGACTACGAACAACCAGACAAGACTGGTGGAACTACGAAGAGCCATACGACGGAACAGGTGACTACGATGGCACACACGACATCAGCGGAATCAGTGACAGGCATATATTTTAGGCCACTACAGCCTGAATCGAAACGGCTTCTACAAGAAAGTCCTGCGCACGACGAGCTGGGATGACCGCTGCAAGAAATATGACAACTACCTTCGGCCAGACAAGCATGCAGAACAACAAAGCAACAGTTCAGAACTAGCGCATCTCTACAGGAGAGCAACATCATATGCACAACGACCACAAGACCAAATACACTACCTACTACTAGACTCCAGAGCATCCACGCATGTTTGCCCCAGAGACTAGACCACGCACCACTACCCCACAACTCTACACAGTCACGAACATACAGATACCTGTCTACGGAATCAAGTACGTGCCCTACCACAAGGACAACAAGATTATGATTCCCTACTACGTTTGTGAAGTGAAGTACCCGATCCTGAGCGCATCAAGGCTACTGGATCGGGGCTACAACCTCAAACTGGATACACAACATTGCTCACTGTCACATGGCGACAACACAGCACCACTACTTCGACAAAGAGGACTCTTCTACTTGGCCATCAGCAGGACCTACATTCCCACCTACATTCCCAAGGGTCACGAACTACAACCTTTCATGGAACATGATGGAGTCATGAAAGCTGTGATGCAGCCAATCACTACGAACAACAACTGGCCACAACACCACACCATAGCACCACTGACGCACACAGACCAAGGACTACGAAGAATCCTTGGAGGAAACACTGACTACTGGCAACTCGATGGCGACTACGCTGTCAGAGTACACAAGCGCCCTCGGAAGGCGCTCTACACGCCAGAGAACTCTGGATGCCCAATACCTACAGAACAACTCGACGACTGGAGACAAACTACAGTTGTCAGAAATGGTATAGAGCCAGAGATACTACAGGACAACATGAAGCTACTCTCCAAAACCGAACTTCACAAGCGACTACCCGGTGACGACTGGGTTGGCGAAACTAGGTTTAGGAGAAAGATGAATCCTACACAAAGGATCACAGGCAAGACTACAATTCCAAGACAAAGCTCACAAGCACAACCAGAACAACAGCCCACTACTGCAAAACGAACATCACTCACACTGCGCACTCAACAAAAGGTTTGGAGACCTAAAGCACAACCATCACAACCAGCCAACATAGATCCTACAGTACCTACAGCCAAAATGACCAGACCACCAACACAACGGGAGGACAAGCAAGACTACTGGGAACGACAAGGCGAACATTGGATCAGACATCACTTGGTACCACGCGCTACAATGTTCACTCCAGCCGATGGCCCAGGACAACCACCAACAGATTCACTCGAACCCTACAGAACTACCATCACTACAAACAACTTCAACGAAGTCAAACAACACAAGGATGAATGGACAACAGCTGGCAATGTAAACCTACCTTACACTTGGACCGGCGCTACACGGTTCACAGTGAAGGAAGGATACCACTACACGGATGACAGCATCCTTGTAGATGATGAACAACACGTGGAAGCACAACGAGCAAAAGGACTACGGCAACCACGCAAACCTACACCACAAGAAGTTCATGAACATGAACTCACACACCTTCCCTACAGAGACTGGTGTCCAGTCTGTGTACAAGGTCGAGGAAGACAAGACAATTACAAGACACAACTCGCACGACTACCAGTCATACAGGTCGACTTCGCCTACATCAAGACTAACCAAGAGAAACGACCAACACCTGTACTGACAGCAGTTGATGTGACTACACAACTGTGCATGGCTTGCCTCATACCTGACAAGTCATCCATGATGGACTACATGGTCAATAACCTACAAGCATTCATTCCGGAATGCGGTCACACAAATGGAATACTACAAATCGACAACGAGGATACACTCAACGTACTACTCAAAACCACTGCAGCAAAGGTCGGATCCATGACGGTAAGAAACTCACCAGCCTACAGCAGCAACAGCCAAGGAAGTGTCGAGCGACTACATCGAACACTACTTGGACAGATACGCGCTGTCAAGGCACAAGTTGAGTACAACTACCCGACAACGACCATCAACGTGCAGCACCCACTACTACCGTGGATTGTACGCCGCGCTGCATGGACTATCAATCGCTACGTTGTTCACTCCGACGGCTACGCCAGCTTCGAACGACGCTGGGGACGAAACTACGAACGTGCAATCGTAGAGTTCGGAGAAACACTACTCTACATGCCACCGCAGCATAAGAACCTACCAAAAGCCGAACTACGAATGCAGAAATGCATCTGGCTAGGTAAGGTTTCGGAAACAGGCGAAAACTACGTGGCAACCAAACAAGGAGTGCCACGTAGTTTGAAAGCGCGCACAGTGAGGAGACTACAGCCGGACTTCAAGTACGACCTCGCACTACTGAACAAGATAACCGGAACTCCATGGGCACCAAGACGCAACACCTACAACCCGAAGTTCACTACACTCCCGAAGTTCACTACACTCCTCGAAACGATGTCACCACTACCACCGTCGCAGCCTTCACGACCTTCACGACCACCACAACGTGACGCAGGACAACAGACGAACGCTGAAGACGACGTAACACAACAACCGCCGAGCAAGCAAGCGCGAACTACAGAACGCACAACACTCCCTTCGACGAAACCTGCAACAGGCTCGTCAAGCACACAACTACCGGACTCACCAATGGCAACATCACCGACAACACGTAGACATCCACCACTACCAGCGCCACCAGCAACAGCAAGACCACTACGAAGACTAAGCCAAGACGAAGTCATGCAGCCCAGCAAAGCACCAAAGACTGCAGAAGGAACTACTGTCAGAACAGCAGAACAAGACACTACCGAACCACCGGCGCAACGACAACGAATCAACATTGTAGCAGCAGTCGAACTACGCGATGGATCTACAGTTCAGTCGCATACAAACGACGACCCTACCGAACAACAACCGATCATCTTCGACAAAGAAGGGTTCGACAAATCCAAACTACTGGCAGGAATGAAGACGGAGGCCAACCAAATGAAACTACACGAAGTCTACGACGAAGTAGACATCTCTACACTCGACCCTGCAACCATACATGAGGCGATACCCACAAGATGGGTACATCGCGAGAAAGGTACTACGGTACGCTCACGCATCGTCGCAAAAGGCTACAACGAGAAGGTGGAAGACGAATACTCAGTCTACTCGTCTACACCAATGTTCACGATGCTACGAGTACTACTACTCATGCAACTTGCACTACCACATTGGGTTGCACGTCTAGGTGACGTATCTACAGCCTTTCTACACGCACCACTTTCACAGCACAACGAAAAGCCAACCTACATTTGGCCACCGAAAGAATTGTGTCCACAACAGGACAAACTGTGGCGACTACGAAAAGCAATGACGGACTACGCAGTTCACCGAAAGCACGGCAGGACTACCTGGCACAAGTCCTACATGAACTTGGCTTCAAGCGACTAAAGTCGGAACGCAACGTCTACGTCTCTCCAGACAGAGACCGCTACATGATGGTGTACGTCGATGACCTGCTGGTTCTCGGACACAAGGCTACAACGGATAAGACCTTCGAAGCCGTACAGAAACGAGTGCTACTTAAGCACATCGGCTACATCGAACCACAACATCCACAACAATTCCTTGGAAGGATCATCGAACACCACGGTGACTACATCACACTGGGTTTGGCTAACTCCTACATCAACGACATCATCGAAGAAGCCAGCCTTAAGAACTGCAATCCAGTGGCTACACCTGGAATAGCACACTACAAGCCCACTGTGGAAGATGAAGCACTACTGGATCAAGAACAACACCGCAGATACAGACGTGTAGTAGGACAACTACAATGGCTTGCCTACACACGACCGGACATTGCCTACGCCACCAAAGAACTAGCAAGAGACCTCACAGCACCTACAGAACTCTCCAACAAAAGAGCAAAACATCTACTACGGTACCTTCAAGGAACCAAACACTACAAGTTCATAATACAACCAACCACTACACAGCTGCCTCGACCTTGAAACACATGTCGATGCTGATTGGGCAGGATGTCCAACTACACGCAAATCAACTTCAGGCTTCAACATCGAACTACTTGGCGCAACAATCGCAGTTGGAAGCAGAACACAAGCTACAATTGCACTAAGCTCAGCTGAATCCGAGCTTTATGCAATCTGCACAGGAGTGAATGAAGGACTACACCTTCGATCATTCCTACTTGAAACCAACATATGCACTACTGTCAACATGCACATACACACCGACTCCACAGCAGGCAAAAGCATTGCTACAAGACAAGGATCAAGCAAACGAGCAAAGCACATCGACCTCAAGTTTCTCTACACCCAAGACCTCATCAAGTACAACATCATCAAAATCATCAAGATCAACACACTACACAACAGTGCAGACATCTTAGCCAAACACACATCCAAGGAGACGCTCACACGACTGATGCAGTCATTGAGCATCAGGCTGGAACTGCAAGCATGCAGGACAACAGCAGTTTCACAGCAGTTTCACTACACGCCAATTTTCTCACAACGGCAAATTTTCAGTGACGTCACATCTACACACATTTGCGCACATTTTCACTTTTGCAACTACATTACAGTTTGCATGTAGCCCCAAAGTAAGTTTTTGCAACAGTAACTACATGTGTATGACTTTTGCACCATGGCGGCTTTTGGCGGCAAAGTCAACACTACATTTGTTGCTTGACTAAGGTCTGCCCGCATCCTGGAGCCCACTACAGGCTCAATTTTGCCCGTTTCGCACTCGCCCGCGCTGACTGCAATGGCGTCGCGCCAGGATACTACAGACCTGGAAATGCCGGTCGCAACCACACCAAGGGAGACTACCGACAGCAGCGACCGCAGCACTCTACCGGAGCCTGACTACGATGAGACAACCTACAAATTCAACCATACACCTGGCTACATCACACCTTTCTACAAGCCAACTAGCATCAAGGACCACTACAACTTCACAGAGTTTCCAACTGCATCACCAATTACAACTGCCGACCACATCAACTACTTTGAGCTCTACACTGCGCTGACTCTTGAAGAGTATCAACTACTGAGCTTACAACAAGAGAAGCTCTTAACTGGCTGAGACTACACTCTACCCATTCGATGCATTCCTGGAGACCTACGAATGCCTCACTACGACTCCATATTTTTCAGCACTACAATCGACGAGGCATGCAATTTGTACTACTACCACACCACCTCACTACACACTACAACTGGTTACCCAAACGACTTCATCATCGTCAAGTTCCTCATGGACCAAGAACTACTGTTGAGGTACGTTAGCTCAGGGCAACTACTTCATTTTGCGAGGGACTACATCTCCTACTTGTACTCCACCAAATCACCCTACTACATACCCATGTCACAACAGGCGCAACAGATCTACAAGGTGGACTTTGACATGAGCGAGTTCACCAAGACCTACAGTTTGAAGAACAACTACCACATGCTGATGCAACTACCTGAGTTGCTACACTACATCAACCACACCGACCAACTACTCGACGAACAACAGAAAGCACTCTACACCATCCTCTTCAAGACCACGCAATACTACGGATTCACACTACTCACAATGACAGAACTCAGCACAGCGCAACGACAGCAACTGAACCACTACCTGCGAGCCAACAAGATCACACTACAGCCTCCAGAAATCGACGATGATAGACCACGTGGAGCGCCAGACTTCAACAACTACTTCACAACCAACTACTTCGGCACACTGGACAGCCGACTACAGGCAGTCCGCAACCACAGAGCTCAAAACTGGCAACACCACATTGGATGATCACTACATTCTGAACTGGAACTACATCCAACTTCAAGTGCTACAGCGAGCACTACTGAGAGTTCCTTCTCACCCGGACTGCGGTCCTTTAGTCATGTGGGACAGTTGAGCCCTACTACATAGCATGGATTGAACTAGGAACCCATGTTGCCACTACAAGAGGCAAAACATTTTGCGGCTTCTTGTAAACTACATTTGCAAGTTGACACTACTTTGGGCCCCTGACACAGTTTGCCAGTTTGAGGCAACTACAAGTCCCTCAAACTGAGTGAGGGGGCGTGTCAAGATACATGTACTACAGTTTGCATAGCATTGACTGCACGACATGTCAGTCTTGTATGCACGACTACAGGCCTTGAGCTCTCGAGTTATTTGCATAAAACAGGAGCGGCAGATACTACAGGTTTGTGTTATTGAAACAGCACTACAAAAGCACTTCCACTTTAACGAGATTGAGAGAGAGAGAGAGAGAGAGACAGAGAGAGAGAGAGAGAGAGAGAGAGAGAGACTGGCGCAGGTTCGTTTCATTGGCATAGAGAATTGCTCCAGACCCGACTGTTGTTCAGTCAAGCTATATCAAGCTTGCCAGCAGGTGCTTATTTTGCTTGACCAAGACTGGAGTCTTGGAACTTTGACGCCTCCGGCTCACGATTCCAGCGATGCTGCAGAGCCGTTCAGTTTGGGGCATTTGCTGATGATCCTGTTACCAGGTTTGAAAGGTCCCCCAAAGCATCAAAAGTGACCCTGTGTTTTTGACGCATGATGCTAACAATGCTGGAGAGACTTTCGGTTTTGGGCATTCGTGGGTGGTGTTCATGCATGATGCTGGAGAGCTGCAAGGTTTGGGCACTAGCTCATGCAATAGGGACTTGTTTTTTGGGGCATTTGCCGAGGATGCTGTCATCAAACTTGAAAGATCCCCACAGGCTATTAGCAGGGCTTGTATTTATTTTATAGTTGCGGATGATGCTGTCATCAAACTCAAAAGGCCCGCGCAGGGCAGCAGTACAAACCTTTGGCGCGCCAAACCCTGAATAAGTGCTGTCAACGCCACAGAAAGGTCCGACAAATCGGACCAACTAGGGGATGCTTTTGGTGCGCGAGGTGGTTGGTGCATGTGGGGAGGCAGCCTATGGAGAAATCAGCTTCGTTCAATGCTGGTCATGCTGGCGATGCTGGACAGGCGCGTGATGCTGGGGCCGGGTATGCTGTTGATGCTGATGAAGCCGGTGAGGAGGGAAAGGCCAGGGAACCGGGGGAGTCGAACCCCACACGTCGCAATATCCTAGATGGGTGAATCGGGCCAACTCGGTGCTGTCGGACAAACCCACCCGAAAACCACTGGGGTTGTCAAAGCAAATGTCCGAAAAACGGGCCGCGTTCTTGAAAATCCAAAGCCACCTGAAAAGACAGAGGTGTCAGCCATTTGTCTCGCTGAGGGAACCATTTGGACGGGCTGAGGCCGAGAAGCGCACGGCGCCCGACGGCAGCATGTACAGTAGAGTTGAGTTCATGGAGTGCGCTGTGGGTTTGACACTTTTGGGCCTTAAGAAAAAACATGCGGACCAAATGATTCATGGATGTGCTGATCCACCCTCCCCTTCCAATCTCAGAGTCTGTGCACAGTGCTTTTTGATTGTACCGGCCGGGCAGCGGGGTTTCTTCTCGCCGGTAGGTACTACGGCAGAGACGGCGCCTGGCGGTGGTGCGAGGCGGCTCTCCGAGACTGGACCTTGTCACTAAACGAAGTGGCAGAGGCTTGGCTTCCTTGGGGATTGGGGTGTTTTGTGAGGTCTCCTACCCGAAATGAACATGGCAGTGTAGGGATTCATGCCCACCTTGCACTGAGTTGAGGCTTTTTTGAGCTGGCATTGCATTCGCATGCGCAGTAGGAACGTCTGAGGGGCAACTTGAGTCAAGGGCATTTGACCAACCGATAGCTGGCAAGTTCCCGCAAACAACAATCACACCAACAAAAAGAGTCCAAGGCAAGATCCCGCTTTCACTTGGAGGGCCGGGTTTCAGCCGCGAAATCAACACCTGCCAGATGAGTTTTCGTATGGATTGTGGGATTCGCAAGGGCCCAGTGATGGTAGAAGCAAAAAACCATTCTTTGGGGTTGATCATTTTCGTGAGGAACCTGAGTCCAAAGGGACAAGGGAACCACTAAACACCTCAACCTCAAACCTTAGACAACTGTTTGCTAAATAAGTAATTTCTAGCTGACTGCTGAACTAGCACGTCATCCATCCATGCAGTTTGACTGCTGGCAACGTTGCAGTATTTTCTGCTGCTCCAGTGCAGCTTTGTGTTTCCAGCTCTTGCTGTGCCTTTGTGTGCGCACAGATACCGCCAGAAATCACCCCCCCCCAAAAGTCAAGAAACGGACCCGCCCGTGGGAGGGGAAGGGGAAAAATACATAAAACTGCATTTCTGGCCTGAAAATTATTTTGAACAAGTATAGACACATTATAATAAACTACCTTATTCATTTACAATAAAACCCCTCAATATTACATCATGTTAATACATCATTATCATCTATTAACCTTATCTAATTTACAAATCATTGTTCCTCAGCTTGTATCTTTCCTAGATTATGTTGATGCTTTGTTGTTTTAAGATGTCTTCCAAAATGCCCTTGACCTATTGAACAATTGCAAACATCACAACTAACAATATATTTATTTCTCCTATAAGTCCTTTCCAGTTTCTTTTTTCTTTACTCCTCATCGTTTTCATATCTAATTCTTTGTTCCTCGTTCATTCTCTCCCTATGTCTATTTTGATAGTCTCTTTGAGCTTTTAAACACTTATCACATCGCATATTATCACCACTGAAACTTTCCTTAGACTTATCATTTTTACACTTTGAACGCTTTTTCACTGCTTCCATCCTTATCATAGAACTACCGTATTTCTTTAAAGGCGTTTCCATGACTAAGAAAGAGACAAGCAAATTAAGAACAATTAAAATTATTCAGTCTTTACAAACCATAAGTATAGTATAGTTATAACATATAAGATTTTACATGTTATTATAATAGTACGATTATAATTTCAGTTCAGGATAATAATTTAATTTATTCATCTTACTTCTTTCATACATCATTTTAAAAATAGTGTTAATATCTCTCACTGTATTTTGAACATTAAGCTTGTTACTTTCAATAAATAATTTGATATGTTCTTTAACATCTTCTCCTTCCTTTTGACGATAACCCAACATCCATAATATATCATTAACCATTTCATATTTTTCTTACTGATTTTAAGAAACTGTTTAACATAATCGTAACGTGGGATTTTATATACAGTTAGAAATATTAAAGTCTCATCTTCTACATTTCTATTATGTCTTCTTTTTATTCTCAACACACAATTGATTAAAGATTGATTATCTCTCCAATTTATACAATTTTTACATTCGTCTTCTTCATCCATTGAATAGTTAATAATATTATTCACTATTCCATTAGGTAAATTCAGTTTATACAATTCCGTATTTTCCTTTTTGAAGTGACAACAAACATAGCATTTCTTATTGATATAATTATTGATTTCATCACCGTTCATTTTCCTCTTATTATATTAAGGCACTATGTCTTTAAGTCATTTTTAAGGCATTAAGACAATTAAGAAACAAACCATACGTATAGTATAATTATAACATATACGATTTTACATGTTATTATTATAGTATGATTATAATTTCAGTTCAGGATAACAATTTATTTGATACATCTTACTTCTTTCATACATCATTGCAAAAATAATATTAATATCTCTAACTGAGCTTTCAACATTAAACTTTTTACTTCCAATAAATAATTTGATATTTTCTTCAACATGTCATAAAGAATTTCAATTGCAACTGGAATTGTGTATATCCCTTATCCTTATGTTCTTTAACAAAAAAGTGTTCAAGGTCTCTAGTTATACAACAATGGTTACAATACACATTATACTCACTTATTTTATTACATAGATTAGCAGGTCATAAGTTATACAATGTTAGATTAATATCATTCTTTTTATTATTGCAACATTTACACTTACTATAATTACACAGAGTCATTTTCCTCTTAATATATTAAGGCATTATTTCTTTAAGTATATTTTCTATAAAGTCACTTAAAGAAATAAACACATTAAATTTATATAGTATAGTATTATGAACCATGTTATAGATTATCTGTTGAATAAGGATAAAGCGGAAATTCCAAAAAGAGGAAACAAGGAACTAAAACCAATAATTATAGATGGTAGAAAGTTTAGATACAACAAAGAAAAATCTATCTCGAATGTTTTGAACCTGAAATTGAATCAGTAGCAAACACCAATGAATATAATAGTCCTGCTACAAGAACAATTCGCTCAACATACCTTAAACAAAGAATGAAAAATGCCATGACAAAAGACGCTATAAAAAACAAATTCAGAATAACAGACCAACAATCAGCATTCAACAGTTATGCTAATTCTATAGAACTAGTAAATTTTTTCAAGGTGAAAAGGCGTTATCAATGATACACTACCAAAAAGATAGACTTTTGAACTTCTTGAAATCTAATAGAGCAATGAAATTGAATATAAGGGCAGAAGGTGTATTTTATCATTATTTTGATGATGATGATAAAGGAGTAATAAGACATGCAGAGATAGTCTATAATTTACCAGCTACAAGGTCTAACGTTTATAATGAAACCGATTTGGATGATGCTTTTGAAAAATCAGTCAAAGAAATTTTGTTGAACATAGAGAAACTAGAAGGTTCAGCATCTAATTTACAATTTATACAAATATTATCAACAACCATTCATTATGACAAATATGATCCAACAAGAGCGGGTAGTTATATAGATTTACCAGAATGGATTAAACTACAAAGGCATGTATTAATATCAGAAACAAAGATAACAAATGTTTTAAATATAGTGTGCAAAGTGTAGTGTATGATATAAATAATAAACCAAATTCTCAAGAAATGTTTCATTACAACAAATTAAACGATGACATTTTGAACTGAGAAGGTGTTAAATTTCCAAGTGGTAATAAAGATATTGAAAGGTTTGAAGAAAATAACAGTAAGTTAGTTTCAATCCATGTTTATGAAATTGATGATACTTTGAATGACGAAAAAATATAATTGACTACAGGACTAAAACAAGAGATGCTAAACATCAAATAAACCTTTTGAAAATTGAAAACAATAATGATAATCATTATGTAGTCATTAAAAGTTTAAGTCGTCTAATGAACTGGCAAACAAACAAAAATGACCAACCAAAACATTATTGTCATTATTGTTCTCATGCTTTTACTAGAAAGGATTTATTAACAACACATTATGAAAAAGGTTGTATGGCAACACACGGACAACAGTTTAAATTGCCAAAAGAAGGTAGTTATATTGAATTTGACAAATACAATACAAAATTAGAATGTCCATTTGTTGTTTATGGAGATTTTGAGTGTATAACTGTAAATTCAAATACTGGCATCAAGGGTACGTATCAGGAACATAAACCATGCGGTTATATGTTGAATGTTGTAAATTCTATTGATAATACAAGCCAACCTTATTTATACCGTGGAGAGGATTGTTTAGACCACTTTGTAAATAAATTAAGAGAAATTAAAAAATGATATTTTTGATAAAATGAATGTTAATAAACCAACGGATAATACAGGTGAACAAGAAGCAGAGTTTAGAAAAGCTACTGTATGTTCAATATGTAATAAGAATTTTAAACCAGAAGATAAAAACGTTCTTGACCACTGTCGTTTTACTGGTATGTATAGAGGTTGTGCTCACGAAAAATGTAATTTGGATTTTTCCTTTAGATATTTCAAGATACCAGTATTTTTTTCATAATTTAAAAGACTATGACTCTCACTTAATAATAGGTAAAGCAAATGAGATAAATAAGGAATTGGACGAAAATAAGAGAATAGATGTAATAGCACAAAATATCGAAAAGTTTATTACATTTTCATTTGGTTCATTATAGTTTAAAGATAGCATTGCTTTTCTCTCAGCATCTTTAGATAAATTAGTTAAATTAAATACATATGACATAGTAGGTAAAGATGAGCGTGATAAACCTATATATAACAAACGGAATGACTGGGAGAATAATTTTAGATTTTCATCAGCAAACCCATATATTAGAAATAAAACAGATTTAGACTTATTAACTGAAAAAGGAGTTTATCCTCACGACTACATGAATTCATTTGATAAATTCAATGAATCGCAATTACCAAGTATAGAAGACTTTTACAGTCAATTATATGAAGAAGGCATAACAGATACACAACACACAAGGGCAAAAGTAATATGGGATAATTTCAATATCAAAAACCTAGGTGAATACCATGATTTATATTTGATGACCGATGTTTATTTGCTTAGTGATGTTTTTGAAAACTTTAGGGATATGTGTTTAAATCATTATGGTTTAGACCCTGCACATTACATAACATTACCCTAACTATTCTTGGTCTGCATTCTTATCTCTGACTGGTGTTAGACTTCAACAAATACATAATCAAGATATGTATGAAATGATTGAAAAAGGTCTTCGTGGCGGTATGACTCAATGTTCTCATAAAAAAGTAGAAGCAAATAATAAATACATGAATGAACAATATGACATGTCAAAACCGTCAAGTTATATAAGTTATTTAGATGCTAATAACTTATATGGTCTGGCAATGAGTAAAAAACTACCGCTTGATAATTTCAATTGGTATTTTCCAAGGATGGATGAGAAGAAAATATTAAGTTATAGTGATGATGATGACAAAGGTTATATTTTAGAAGTTGATTTAGAAGACCCAAAAGAATTACATGATTTTCATAGAGATTACCCATTAGCACCAGAAATTATGAGTGTTAGTGAGAATATGCTTTCTCCAGTTCAAAAAGAAATACATCAAAATATGGTGGAAAAGATGCATCTGATGAAAAAACAAATAAATATTAAATGTTATGGATAAGAAGAAGTATGTATCACATATATCAGCATTGAAGTTTTATTTAGAGCATTGATTAAAACTAAAGAAAGTCCATAGGGTAATTAGTTTTAGTCAAGCAGATTTCTAAAACCATACATTGATTTCAACACCGAAAAACGAAAGAATGCTAAAACTGAATTTGAAAAATATGTATTCAAATTATTAAATAACGCGTTGTACGGTAAAACATCAGAGAACGTTCGTAATCACATTGACTTTGAATTAGTTAACACACCTGAACGCTTCCAGAAGTTAGTAAATAAGCCAACATACAACACAGACACATTATAAACGAAAGTTTAGTAGGAGTAGAAAAAGAAAAGGCAACGGTAGAATTAGATAAACCTATTTATATGGGTCTATCAATTTTAGATTATTCTAAAATTCATATGTATTCTTTTTATTATGATGTATTAAAACCTAAATATAATGATAAAATCAAATTAGCATATACTGACACTGATAGTTTTATTATCCATGTTGAAACTGATGATATTTACACAGATTTTAAGCATATAAATCAACATATGGATTTTTCAGATTATCCTAAAAATCATGAATGTTATTATGCTTCTAATAAAAAAGAAGTTCTTGGGAAAATGAAGGATGAACTTAATGGAAAAATAATGACACACTTCATAGGTTTGAAACCCAAGTCATACTGCTATAAGGTTTATGGAGAAGATGAAGAACATAAGAGGAGTAAAGGCATTGTTAAACATAAAGTTGCTAATGAATTGAATTATAATAAATACGAAGAAACATTATGGTGATTTGAAGGATAAAGTTGAATTTAACACTATACGCTCAAAAACCATCAAATATATAGCATTAATCAAGTATTCGCTTGGTAATTATGATAATAAAATATATTGGTTAGATAATAATACTTCTTTACCTTATGGCCATTATTTAATTAACCAATAAAATATCGTGCCTAATGTATTTTTTACTTAATCCATCTAATTTATATTATTTATTATTAAGCATATCCATACCTACAAGTATTACCTTATATTTTCTATCAGACCATACGGAACGGCTCTCTTTTTTAGAAACAAAATTTCCTTTACCTTTACTATATACTTTGACATAATCTCCCTCAGTCACATTTGGATACTTTCTATTATGCTTTTCTTTCAGTATTTGGTTTGCTCTAACATCTAAAACATTGTCTAAATCGTGTGCTTTGTTTGGCGTTGTTTGCGTGCTACTATGTATTTGACTACTATTATAGTTCTTCAGGGATACTTTCATCATTTCAACCCATGACCCTTTATGATGACGAAGTCTATCACTAATCATTTTCTTAATTGTTCTAATCATTCTCTCCGCCTGTGATGCATGAGTTTTAGTAATAATTAATTCAATTCCTTCACCTTTCAAATAATTCTGTATCTTCTTACTATTTAATGCTCCTTCATCATCACTATATATACTAAGTGGATAGCCTAGAACTTTAAAACATTCTAACATAGCATTGAAAACAGTATCAATATCGTTATTTTCCATTGGAACTATATGACACTTTTTTTACTGAAAATATCGATACAAACAAAACCAAACTTAGGTTGATTTTTAACATCAACACCAACGTCATTTAACAAACTTGACATGACCATTAAATCAATTTGGAACTCATACTTTGGAAAAGGTGCCGTGTATGAATTGTAGTTCTTATAATTTCTTGCTTGCTTGTTTGGTGTCGATTTCAACCATTTAGAAACATAATCTAATGTAAAACCTGCTTCAACTTTATTCGCTTTTTCATATGAATCTCTAACAGAACCGAACCCCTCATCAACATCATAATATATCTTTTTTAAAATTTCATCCTTATCTAATTTCCTACTCATTATAAATTACATGATATTATTTTTATATAATATCATTCAATTACACTAAATGCTTTTGACACGACGCAGTAGCATAGCGTGCTACGAGACATTTCTTAGACTTCTTTTGTTTTGCAAGATTTGATTTACAACTTAGCTGACTTCCACAGATATCACACGCACATGAGTGATTTGTCTTTTCTTTATAGTATGTTTTAAAATAGTTATCATCATTTGGTTTCCTATAGTATCCGTTATCCTGTTTTCTCCATTCAGCATTGTTTCTTTTTGGTTCTTCTTCTGATGATATGTCGCTTGTTTCTGAACTAATAAATTCATCATTTCCTATACTGTTCCATAACATATCAAACATATCATTAGTCATTGCCATTTTCATACCATAATCAACAAAATATGACGGTATCCTATTTTATATATAAAAGGTGATTATTCTTTCAGTGACTTTTTATTATTTTCCTCCAATTAGACTTTTATTTTTTCTTTTTACCGCGGCTACTTTTGGTGTTTGTGCTTTCTGGGCTTCTGCTCCTGCTTCTTGTTTCCATTTGTTCCCTCGTCCATTCACTACCTCTTGCTATTTCTTGGGGTGAGTTGCTCCTGCTTCTTGTTTCCAATTGTCTTCTGTTCATTTGATTACCTCTTGCTCTTTCTTCTGGTGAGTGACTTCTGCTTCTTGCTTCTACCTGTCGTCTTGACCAGAATGATGCCCTCGGTTGTTCCTCTTCCTGTTCTCCTGATTGTTCTGATGGTGTGGATGTCTTCTTGTCACGTTTGAATAGTTCAAATAGGCTCTTGTCTTCTCCACCTAAAAATATGTTTCTTAACGACTTTATTTTACGATTTTCCTCTTTCTTATCTTTTTCGGTTGATGCTGATGACGATGATGACGTTAAATGAAGACTTTGTAAATCTTCCTGCTTTTCATCAGACTTTTTTAAATCACTATCTTGTACATCTTTTGGTTCATCTGACTTTTTCATTTCTTCAGTCCTGCCTGAAATTGCATTACTATAAATTTCATCAGCAAAATCTTTTGCTACATATCGTGTTGTTTGTGCGTCTGCCTCGTTGTTCTCATATAACTGTGATGTTGGTTCTACTTCATCAAACATATCAGGGAACAATTCGTGTTGAAGAACTTGGTTATCACTTTGAACCCTAGCATTCAACCGTAGTCTCCTATCGTATTTCGAAAGGTCAATATCGTCAAAATCTATATTGTTGATTGACAAGTCAATTACCTGTCTTTCGGGGAGGATTTCAATTTTTAATCTGTGTGTCATCGCTTCTTTCAGCATTTCATCAAATGTAGGCCGTCGTCGTAATCCATAATATTTATCAGTCATATGACATATTATAGATGGTTTTTATGCTCCTTCTGGTGTTTCTTTTGGTATTCCAAATGAACGTCCATCATGTTTTGACTATCTTCTTTTTCCTTAGGTCGTGGGTGGAAAACTGAGTAATACACTTTATCATTGTAAAACCTTACTAATTTCAATCTGTGTTCTTCTTTATAAAATCACCATCGCTATTAATTAACAGCATTATATAACTCAGTGAATTCTTTATACACGCTGTCTTTAATCTTTCTAAATCCTTTCAGTTTGTCCATGACTTCTTTCATCTCTTCTGGTCTGCTTGCAAGATAAGCGGGTGTTAGTTCAGACGCTCTTTTCTTAAACTCGTTGTAACCATAAGCGTCTTCTGCTTTTGCTTCTACTTCAACAATTGGGTCGTCTTCTCGTTCATCTTCTCCTTCGCCTTCCTCTAATGGCTCTAATTCTGGCATTTCATCAGCGGACACCATTGAATGAACTTCTACACCGGCAGGATATGAACTCTTTGAAACAGCACTTGCCATTTCTTCATGTTGTTCTTTCTAAAGTCTCAGTCGTTCAGCAAGTTCTTCTTTCTGTTTGTTTGTTTCCGCCAATCCTTCTTGAATGAAAGACTGGTGTTGTTTCAGTGTGTCAGCAAGTTTCAGTTCATCATCAAGTTTAGCTCTTACACTGCCAGCGCCCGACATTGCTCCTTTCATAACTTCTTCTCTTCGGTTCAGTTCTTGTTTCTTTTGAAGGTCTAAGGCGTCTTTATTATCAAACTGACTACCGTATTGGTTTAAACTGTATCTTGTCGCTTTTCTGTCTATTACATTTTCAATTGATGGGCGGTTCTCATCACTCACCAAAGTTTCTTTTAACAGTTCATCATAAGAAGGTCTCAAATGTAATCGTGATTTCAATTAACCTACTTTTACCGGTCCTACTGTATTCAATCTATTAATTGATTTAATCATAGTATATTAATTATTTAGAGAACAAATTAATCAGAGATATTCTTAACCATTTCTTCTAAATGTTTCTTTCTTACTGTTAGTTGTTCCTTCGTTTGTATTCCGTCTGGTGACCGTGTGTTGTCTAATATGTTTCTTATTCTGTCTAACTCCTTTCTGTAACTTTCGGTTCTGTTGCTTTCAGCTAAATTATTTCTATACTTTATTACTGCTCCCTGTGATTGTCTTGCTTCCAGTGTGTCCTTCAACTGTTTAAAATAATTCATTCTTGAAGCAACTCCCCATAAATCTGAAACATCATAATGACGTTCTACTTGTGGCGCCCTTTTAAATTCTACATTTCTATGACTTCTCATAAGCATGATTAATATATATTATAATTAGATTATTATTCAAAACATTGAAGATAATTGGTTTATTTTGTCTTGTTTATCTTGTGTTTCTTTTGTTTCAGTTCTTCATAATGTTGGTTTAAATAATTCTGTTGCCGTGGGTTTCTTAATGGTTTCTTTAATCACTTCGTGTTTAATCTCATTCTTATTTTTTTCTTTTACTTCTGGTTTATCTTTCTAATATTCTTTTGTGGATTGACTGGGAGCATCTCGGTTTTTGCCCCTTTACAATTTTTAGGATGTGAGTGTCTCAAACTGTTCAATGTCATCTTTTTAGAGCAATGTTCGCATTCTACTAATTCAACTTCTTTTTTAGTTCTTGGTAGTGCTTTCGCTTTTGCTTTTGGTTCAGGTTTGGTTTTTTCTGGTTTAACTTCTTCTGGCGTTGGTTCTTCATTAACTGTTTCATTTTGTTCAACAACTTCATTATTAATAGGTGCTTCTTCTGTTTTAGTTTCATTATTAACATCTACTACCTCAATACTTGACATATAATTTATTCTATATATTTTCTATATGGAAAATCTATATATGATGTTAAGTTTTTGACATTTGATATTACAATTTCATTATCAATTAATATCACTTTCTACGAAAAGGAGACTCATACTAACATTCACTCCATTCAAATTAATTTCGTTGCCTAATGAATTAGAAAGCCAAAAGTCTAACTGCTTAAAACTTCTATTTGATACATCCAAGTAATGCAGTGGATTTAATTCTGAGTCGAATATCAAACCAGAATGTGGTGCTGTGACTGGTACTTTCTCAACAACTGTACTATCGCCCGTTCTTAAATTTATTTGATTATAATTAGACAACTGAGAAGAATGAATATACATATTTCTAATGGGTTGAAGATTAACGAAACCAGAAACATAAGGATTATTAAATTGATAAACTGCCATTTGATAATTTCCTATAACTTCATTAACAGATTGCAAGTTATTAATATATAGTCAGCATATGTTAGTTTCATTTGTTCATCAGTTAACACAGCGAACTTTCTATCAGCATAGTTTGAATAAATTGTTATTTTATTAGTTTTTACACTAAGAAATTTCATAAGTATTTGAGAAATTAGCATTATCAACACCATCTTTTGCCTTTAATTCTGTTGCCAGTTCTGTGCCAGTATATACTCCTTCGTCTAATTGTAACGCTAAATAATGGACATTTGTGTTATCTTCATCTGGAACTAATGGAGAAGAATAAAAGTATAGTATATTATTTAATCCTGACTGTATTGAATACCAAGAGTTAGGTAATGTTACTTCGTGAATGTAACAATGAACACCATTATCTGTTTGTAATGTTTCTGGTAATTCAACTTTGAAATTAGATGATGAACCACTAATCCTATGAGCACTGTCAATATAGACCTTCTTAAATGTAAGCATTATTAATTAATTGAGAAATTAATTTATAACTTTAATTTTATGATTAATAATAAAAAGTTAGTTTATGAAATGAAGCGTGGGAAAATTAAACATTATCAACCATATAAGAAAACAACTAAAATAACTGATGTTATGAAACAGACTGACAACATATTAAATAGCTATTATCCTAATTCTAATTTAACTGATGCACAAGGATTAAGTAAAGCTTATGGTAATGGTAACGGTTTTTATATTGATGGCGATAAAATGTATGTAGCAGGAACATTTGGAAAAGGAACGTTTGGAGGTGCTGTTAATGACAGTCTGGCGGATGTAGGACTACCGTTTAAAATTACAAAATATTCACAACGATATAAAGACACATCAAAAGCATTGGATGGAAACAATGAAGTTAAACACCTTATAACACACAGTCTCGGCTCAAGTGTAGGGGCACAAATAACAAAAGATTATCCTGAAAGAGAATTCACTTTAACCACTTATGGAGCGCCGTTTATATCACGAAGGTCTAAAATTACTGGTGATTACATTAGTTTTAGAAGTATCTTAGACCCTGTCAGTATTTTGGATAGGTCTGCTGTAACTGTTTATACTGGTTCATTAAATCCATTTACTAACCACGATTACATAACTGGATACGGAGATATGGGGCGTGATGTTTCAAGAAGCGTTGAACCTGTAAGTGAGATAATGTAGTTAAATAACTACTTAAATATATAAATATAGAATATCATATATGTATAATCAGTCACATGAAAACTTGACAAAAAGTGAAACAAAATATAAACCATTAACAATTGAAGAAAGATTAAAGGATTTAAATAGAGATACTAAACGAACATATGTAAAATGTCAGTGTGGGGGTTTCATTATTAGGAGTGTCAGAGTTAGACCTGACTATATTGATTATAACTGGATTATTTCAATTTATAATATGTTTGTACCAAAATATATAATTGGTGACAACACTAAAAATTGTAATCATAGTCAATCAGACCTTGATGAAATAGTAAAAAGAAAAAACAAGACTATTTTCATATTTTTATTCATGATACAACATAAGAAATATGACAATGAAACAACGGATGATATGATTAAGAATGAAAATAAAAAGTATAAGAACAGTTCATATGATGAAATTAGAGAATTAGTAATGGAGAAATAAAAAAGGAATAATCCGGTTGAAGATAAGATTAAGAAAAAGAAAATTAAAATATTTAAAAATATTAATTCTAATCAAACGGATTATACGAAATTATTCAGTTTATAAAAAAACAATTCTAAGTTATGTTTCAGAAATTAATGAAATTACAATTTCATCAATTTGTAAAACATATATAAAATATGTTTTAGAAATTAATGAAATTACAATGTCATCAATTTGTAAAAATATATTTTTTAGAAATTAATGATTATGTTTTAGAAATTAATAAATGTATAAATTTACCAATTTAGTTTAAATTATGTCTATATTAAATTATATATAGCAATGGAAACTTTTAGCGCTGATGATAACCTCTCATTCAAATTGAATAAAGGTGCAAGTTATATAAACGACCGTCGTTCTGTCTCGTTTTTCCCTTCTGGCTCAAATATCTACACCCCTTCATCAGGCCAGCGTGTGTTGAAAATAGTGTTAAATGCTGAAGATAATAGTTGGTTAGACCCACAGTGTGTAATGGTTTATTTCACTGTTGAAAACACTGACTCGTCAGACAATAAACGCTTACGTCCTCTGTCTCCTGCTTATTCCTTTTTTAGAAGAGTAAGACTAATTGCCGGTAATCAACTTGTTGAAGACATTGATTACTACAACCGAAACCATCGCATGATGAGTTGCACGATGTCAAAAGGAGCAAGAGACAATGAAGACGCCCAGAGTTTTGGTTATAGATATGATGATGATTTAAACACTCGCCGTGCAGTTCCTGCGTCGGGTCATATTGGTCCTGCGTATGACGCTTACACAATTCCAGGCTTTAGAAGAAAAATGGTTGTCGGATTTAAACCGATGCTTGGTTTATTCAATCAATTTAAGTATATCCCGTTAAAAGCGTGTCCTCTTGTTTTAGAACTTGAACTGGGTTCAACATTTTACTGATTGTGTTATTCCAGTTGGTGGTGCGAGGTTTCCAGCAAGTGGCAACGCAGACTCAAGCCTTCAAACAAGTTAGGAGTTCTCAATTAGTAATGCATTCCTACAAGCTGATTTGGTAAGCCTGGACAATGACCTTCATAATAAAAATGTTGCTCACCTCCTTGATTCAAAAGAACTTCCAATCACATAAAAATACTTATATTTGTCAATCTAATCAAGTTCCCGATGGTTCGTCGTCAATTAACACTACTGTTGTTCGTTCAGTATCTAAAGTAGTTGCCGCGTTCGTCAGTTTCAACAAAAGTTTAAACGGTATGAAAGAATACAACAACTTCTATCATCCTATGTATACTTTGAATTTTCAAGACAGTGGATACTACAATCCTGACCTTGATTTAGAATTTCAACTTCAATTAGGTTCAAAACTATATCCTGAGTATCCTTGCCGTTCATTAACACAAGCATTCTATTATTTACGAAAAGCATTTAATTTACCATTGTTCCATCAACACCATTTATCAATTGAATATTCTGCTTATCGTGTTGATAAGTTTATCTTTGCTATGAATTTTGAAAAGGTTCCTGATAATTCATATACTGGAATTAACACAAAAGCAGGACAACAACTTTTGATTCGTGTGAAACCTATTGGGAATATGGACACGGCAAGAATGCCTGATACAATTTACATAACATTAGTATCAGAACAAATACTTTCGATACGCGATGCAGGTGTTCAGATTTTAGATTAAAAATAAGTAAAAAAGGTTTAAGGACATCCCGCTTTATGTTATTATATAATGGAGAACATATATGAAAATGGTAAAATATGCTGTTAAAAATGACATCACGGATGACATATACATAGGTTCTACAATAGTTCCATTATGTAAAAGGATGGTTAAACACAGATGCGATGCGAAGATGAGACCAAATACAACATCATTAAGTAGAAAAATGAGTGAAATAGGTATAGAACATTTTTACATAGAACTCGTGGAAGATTACCCGTGTAAAAATAAAGAACATCTCAACAAAAGAGAAGGAGAACTGATACGAGAACTAGCGACAATAAATAAACGAGTTGAGCAAAGAACACCGACTGAAATAGCAGAAGAGAATACAGAGCAAAACACCACGAACATATTTTAGAATGGAGGAGGGAATGGAGAGAAAATATCCGAGAAAAACTACGAGAACAAGGCAGAGCGCAATATAACAAAGATAAAAAACAAACTACAAGAGAGAAGCAAAGCGTGGAAATCAACTAAAATTGAATGTCCGTGTGGTGGTAAATATACAAATTGTCATAAAGCGGAACATCTAAAATGTAAAAAACATCAAGAGTACAAAACAAGACTAATTAATATAATTAATGTCTACAATTAATTATATCGATTATGCCTTCAAAAACCTAACAAACTTTGAAAATTTTGTAGCACACACAATCAGTGAAATAGATAATGCAGGAATACAAGATATAAAGACCATATACGCCAATCAATCAAATATATTTGATTTACTCAACAACAAAGCAGACCAAGTAGATACTTACACAAAAGCACAGATTGACGCTAATTTTTATGATATAACTCAATCATACAATAAGACAGAAGTTAATGTATTATCAAATGCTTATTTCATTATGAACAATTCAACCACCATAGCGAGTAATTTAGTTAATGTTTCATCAAATACATTTTCAGTAGGTAATCTAACAACAACTTCAAATACAAATGTTAACAACATTTCATCAAATACACATGTAATAAATGATTTAAATGCTCCATCAACAACACATTTTAATAATATTAGTTCTAATACTAATTTGATTAATACAAATATTAATAATATTTCATCAAATACACATTTAATAAATAATTTAAGTTCTACTACGACACCTAATTTTAATAATATTAGTTCTAATTCTAATTCAAAAACAGGATTAATTAACACTGTAAATAGTCATATTACGGCAATATCAGATTTACAAAACGGAGGTTCATTTGATAGCAATTTATATTATAATAAAACATCAACTAATAATTTATTATCAGAAAAGTTAGATACATCAATATTAAACAATACATGAATACATAATATAACAACTACTGCAACTTTCAAAATAGCAGAATTTGGAAATATTAATTTTTTTGAAATGTATAGTAATTATTTTGATAGTTATAATTTTTGAAATTTAAGTGGAACAACTATGTTTTTAAATCAACGAGGTTTTGGAGATGTAGAAATTAATAATTCTTCAACTTTTCAAAATGATAAAATAATATTAAATCATAATACTACAATATTAAGTAATTTACAAGTATCGGGATTATTTTCTTGTTCATCTATTTTAAATTTAGCAGGTTCAGATGCTCGTTATGTTTTACAATCAGATAATTTAGCAGGATTAATAACGGGAAACACAGACAATTAATTCAATAAATACTAGCAATAATTCACAGGATACATCATTAGGTCAAAAAGTTAGACAAAATAGATACCAACGCTCAATCAATAGCAGGTGCTATTAATTTGAGTGATAATACAACTTCACACAGTAATTTAAATATGTTGACCACTGGAAGTAAAATTTGTAGTAAGTTTAGCACTACATCGTCGCCTAATGTTGGATTGCAAATGACTTTTCAAATGTTCAATCGTGAATTTAATATTAACAGAGATGGCAGATTATGGATGAGTTCAAGTGGTGGTCAATGGGAAACACAGATAGGCGACGCTAATGTTGGTCGTGTGTGGGTAAAGGATAGGTTCGGTTTAGGCGCAGTTGGAGTTAATGGTTATGGTTTAAATTGTGCTGGACAAGCGAGATTTACAAGTGCTGCTCAGTTTGTAGGAACTGACAGCGCAATAAGTCTTAACAATGGTTCATATTTGAATTTTAATAATAATGGTTCAATATGAAGATATACGCCCGACGCAGTAGAAGGTTTATATATGGCTCATAATAATTTTGTTGCTGTTAGTGTTGGTGATGTTAGTTATGCCTCTAACCAATATATGATGTGTGATGGATTAGTGAATAAAACTATTTTTAATACACTTGTTGATGTGTTAGGAAATATTTATACGAATGCTGATGTTAATTGTGATAATGTTATAATTGATACTGATGGTAAATTAACAATTGATACAAACTGTGAATTATACAGATATGTTAGTGCTTTTTCATCTTTTGATATGAGAAATACTGACGCTAATTCTTCAATTAGGTTCATTTGTGGAGACCCTGCCGTTCAATCTAACATCGTTGGAGCAGTTAATATTTCTACCGGATGGACTTTTAACACTGCAACCGCTGATGTTTTGGGTAATTTATTTGCTGACGATGTTTATGTTAAAACTGGTGGAGCATTAAGAAGTAATCATATAGCGCCTAATGGTGGAACATTAGTAACCGTTGATACTAATTTAGCAATTCAAAATGCTTATTTAGCAACTAATACCGTTCAATCATTCGATTTCACAACGGTTTCATTTTTGAATAATATTTCAATGACTAATGGAACAGATATATTAATGGGAACAAGTGAAATATCAACTTATTATGATGGAACTAATTTATCTACAATTGATGTAAAATTCAGAACATCAAATACAGCGTTTAGAGTTTCAGATAGTTCAACTACACCTTCTGTTTTATTATCAATTGATAAAGCATTTGGAACCACCGTTAATACTGGGAGTTTTACAAGTAATGCTTCATCAACTTTTAATGAAAATGTAACAGTTGCTGGAACGAAAAAAGTGTTATGCAATACACTTGAGTTATCAACAGGAACTAATATAGATTTAACAGCAACGACAGTAACCATTAGCGGAACATTCGTTGATTCAAGTGACTCTCGGTTGAAATATGACATAGACAATGTCAGATCTAACTGTATGACTAGCATTAATAAATTTAAGCCGAAGAAGTTTAAGAGACACGATAGAAACGATGGTGGTAAAACACATATAGGATATATCGCTGACGAAGTATTAAAAGCAATTCCGAAAGAGTTTGTCAATATTGTATGTAAAGATAAAGAGTATTTAGGATTGAATTATTTAGTTTTACCCGTGTTGGTTCATAAAGCAGTATTAGAGTTAAATGATAAAGTTGAAAAATTGGAAAAAGAAATTAAGGAATTGAAAAAGAAACATCTAAATAATAATATATAATTGCTAATTCAATTAGTAATGTTGAAACTTCAAGTATTGATAAAATTAATGATATTAATGTAGAACAACTAGATTTAAGTACTATTGATAAATTACAGTTGAAAGCAATTAAGCAAATGAGTGAAAGATTAGAAAAACTAGAAAAAGTCAAATCTGACAAATTATTATATGAATTACTGGTTCAGATTTGTAATTATTCATTAATTCAAGTTGATAATATTAAAATTATTAATATTATTAATTTGAAAAATATGAATAAATATTACTAATACAACTTTGATTATTATTTAATATTTTAATAGTTATTTTTTTCAATTGTAACGAAATAACACCATCAACTTGAGTTGAATACATTGATTTAATTTGATTAAAGTCTTCATTAAGAAAATAGTAAGTATCAAATAAATTAGTTGATGTTAAATTACGATTGCTAACATGTTCTACATTCTTAAATAAAGAACGAGTAACAAATATCTCATAAGCAATTGTTAATTTTAATGGTTTATGTTTTTGATGTAATTTATCTAACTCACTTAAATTAAAAATATATGATATTCCATTATTAATATTGATAGTATCAATTTCAAAATAGAGCATCTTATTTAATTTGTAGGGTTTATACACTGGTTTAAGTTTATTAATATAATTTTAATAATATTACTATTTTTTATTTTTAATACTCTAACATCACCTAAATTATAAGATAATACATGGTTTTAATGTCTAATGGTAAATCATAAAATATCATAATATATTTAAATACTTATTTTATATTAAATGCTTTTTCAAATCTAACATATTTACTTCATTTTTAATCATCTGGCACTCTTGTTGAACCATCATCACTACAATTATCAGTTTCATCTTCGCTATCAGTATCATTTTCTATACGTAAATGTTCTTCTAATTCTTTCCTTCTTCTTTCTTCTTCCTTAAAAGTAATATGACAATCACTTTCAATATGGTCAGGAGCATCCTTCATTAAAAAAAGGTTTCACCACATTCACACTCTACTAATTGTTGTAGTCTTTGCTTCCGGTATTCTTGAATCTGTTTTGGTATGTTACCGCCGAAAAACCTTACTGGTTCTTCATATGTTCTTTCTTGAAACATTTTTAACATTCTATAATGTTATCAATATATTAACTACTCAACTAGTTATTCTCATATATTGAGAAAACTTTTTCATAACATTTTATCGGGGTTCTTTTCTAAAAGGTTAATATATAAAAAACTATGCGGTTCGTCAGTGGCGGTCTCATATATTTTAGAAATTTGTTTCTTGCTTTCGTGTAAATTATCGCTTCTAACAATTGCGGACAATTCATCTTGCAATATTTCTTTGAAGTTTCTAACTTTGTAATAAAATAAATGACTTATATTTACTCTAATACTTGGTGGAACAGTTGATGATTTTTAGACTTACAAGTGTTGATATTCCACTATGGCGACCTCTACAAAATAAAGAAAATATTCACAACGATATAAAGACACATCAAAAGCATTGGATGAAAACAATGAAGTTAAACAACTTATAAAACACAGTCTCGGCTCAAGTGTAGCGGGAGAAATAAGAAAATATTATGCTGAAAGAGAATGGATTTTAGCCACTTATGGAGCGCCGTTTATATCACGAAGGTCTAAAATTACTGATGATTACATTAATTTTAGAAGTATCTTAGACCCTGTCAGTATTTTGGATAGGTCTGCTGTAACTGTTTATACTGGTTCATTAAATCCATTTACTAACCACGATTACATAACTGGACACGGGGATATGGGGCATGATGTTTCAAGAAGCGTTGAACCTGTAAGTGAGATAATGTAGTTAAATAACTACTTAAATATATAAATATAGAATATCATATATGTATAATCAGTGACATGAAAACTTGACAGAAAGTGAAACAAAATATAAACCATTAACAATTGAAGAAAGATTAAAGGATTTAAATAGAGATACTAAACGAACATATGTAAAATGTCAGTGTGGTGGTTTCATTATTAGGAGTGTCAGAGTTAGACCTGACTATATTGATTATAACTGGATTATTTCAATTTATAATATGTTTGTACCAAAATATATAAATGGTTATGTCCTCATCAATGACAACACTAAAAATTGTAATCATAGTCAATCAGACCTTGATGAAATAGTAAAAAGAAAAAACAAGACTATTTTCATATTTTTATTCATGATACAACATAAGAAATATGACAATGAAACAACGGATGATATGATTAAGAATGAAAATAAAAAGTATAAGAAAAGTTCATATGATGCAATTAGAGAATTAGTAATGGAGAAAGAAAAAGGGAATAATCCGGTTGAAGATAAGATTAAGAAAAAGAAAATGAAAATATTTAAAAATAATAATTCTAATCAAAAGGATTATACGAAATTATTCAGTTTATAAAAAACAATTCTGAATTATGTTTCAGAAATTAATGAAATTGCAATTTCATCAATTTGTAAAACATATATACATTATGTTTTAGAAATTAATGAAATAACAAAAATTTATTTTTTTAGAAGTTAATGATTATGTTTTAGAAATTAATAAATGTATAAATTTATCAATTTAGTTTAAACTATGTCTATATTAAATTATACATAGCACTGGAAACTTTTAGTGCTGAAGATATTCTAATTGACAACCTCTCATTCAAATTGAATAAAGGTGCAAGTTATATAAACGACCGTCGTTCTGTCTCGTTTTTCCCTTCTGGCTCAAATATCTACGCCCCTTCATCAGGCCAGCGTGTGTTGAAAATAGCGTTAATGCTGAAGATACTAGTTGGTTAGACCCACAGAGTGTAATGGTTTATTTCACTGTTGAAAACACTGACTCGTCAGACAATAAACGCTTACGTCCTCTGTCTCCTGCTTATTCCTTTTTTAGAAGAGTAAGACTAATTGCCGGTAATCAACTTGTTGAAGACATTGATTACTACAACCGAAACCATCACATGATGAGTTGCATGATGTCAAAAGGAGCAAGAGACAATGAAGACGCCCAGAGTTTCGGCTATAGATATGGTGATGATTTAAACACTCGCCGTGCAGTTCCTGCGTCGGGTCATATTGGTCCTGCATGTGACGCTTACACAATTCCAGGCTTTAGAAGAAAAATGGTTGTCGGATTTACACCGATGCTTGGTTTATTCAATCAATTTAAGTATATCCCGTTAAAAGCGTGTCCTCTTGTTTTAGAACTTGAACTGGTTTCAAATTTTACTGATTGTGTTATTTCAGTTGGTGGTGCGAGGTTTCCAGCAAGTGGCAACGCAGACTCAAGCCTTCATACAAGTTAGGAGTTCTCAATTAGTAGTGCATTCCTACAAGCTGATTTGGTAAGCCTGGACAATGACCTTCATAATAAAAATGTTGCTCACCTCCTTGATTCAAAAGAACTTCCAATCACATAAAAAAACTTATATTTGTCAATCTGTGGAGTAGGCGATCCTCACGGTATGAAAGAATACAACAACTTCTATCATCCTATGTATACTTTGAATTATCAAGACAGTGGATAGCACAATGCTGACCTTGATTTAGAATTTCAACTTCAATTGGGTTCAAAACTATATCCTGAGTATCCTTGCCGTTCATTAACACAAGCATTCTATTATTTACGAAAAGCATTTAATTTACCATTGTTCCATCAACACCATTTATCAATTGAATATTCTGCTTATCGTGTTGATAAGTTTATTTTTGCTATGAATTTTGAAAAGGTTCCTGATAGTTCATATACTGGAATTAACACAAAAGCAGGACAACAACTTTTGATTCGTGTGAAACCTATTGGGAATATGGACACGGCAAGAATGCCTGATACAATTTACATAACATTAGTATCAGGACAAATACTTTCGATACGCGATGCAGGTGTTCAGATTTTAGATTAAAAATAAGTAAAAAAGGTTTAAGGACATCCCGCTTTATGTTACTATATAATGGAGAACATATATGAAAATGGTAAAATATATGCTGTTCAAAATGACATCACGGATGACATATACATAGGTTCTACAATAGTTCCATTATGTAAAAGGATGGTTAAACACAGATGCGATGCGAAGATGAGACCAAATACAACATCATTAAGTAGAAAAATGAGTGAAATAGGTATAGAACATTTTTACATAGAACTTGTGGAAGATTACCCGTGTAAAAATAAAGAACATTTCAACAAAAGAGAAGGAGAACTGATACGAGAACTAGCGACAATAAATACACGAGTTGAGCAAAGAACACCGACTGAAATAGCAGAACACAGAAGAGAATACAGAGCAAAACACCACGAACATATTTTAGAATGGAGGAGGGAATGGAGAGAAAATAACCGAGAACAACTACGAGAACAAGGCAGAGCGCAATATAACAAAGATAAAAACAAACTACAAGAGAGAAGCAAAGCGTGGAAATCAACTAAAATTGAATGTCCGTGTGGTGGTAAATATACAAATTGTCATAAAGCGGAACATCTAAAATGTAAAAAACATCAAGATTACATAACAAGAATAATTAATATAATTAATTTCTACAATTAATTATCGATTATGCCTTCAATAAACCTAACAAACTTTGAAAATGTTGTAGCACACACAATCAGTGAAATAAATGATACATGAATACAAGATATAAAGACCATATACGCCAGTCAATCAGATATAATTGATTTACTCAACAACAAAGCAGACCAAGTAGATACTTACACAAAAGCACAGATTGACGCTAATTTTTATGATATAACTCAATCATACAATAAGACAGAAGTTAATGTATTATCAAATGCTTATTTCATCATGAACAATTCAAGCACCATAGCGGGTAATTTAGTTAATGTTTCATCAAATACATTTTTAATAGGTAATCTAACAATAACTTCAAATACAAATTGTTCTTGACATTTCATCAAATACACATTTAATAAATGACTTAAATGCTCCATCAACAACACATTTTAACAATATTAGTTCTAATACTAATTTGATTAATACAAATATTAGTAATATTTCATCAAATACACATTTAATAAATAATTTAAGTTCTACTACGACATCTAAATTTAATAATATTCGTTCTAATTCCAATTTAATAACAGGATTAAATAACACTGTAAATAGTCATATTACGGCAATATCAGATTTACAAAACGGAGGTTCATACGGAGGTTCATTTGATAGCAATTTATATTATAATAAAACATCAACTAATAATTTATTATGAGAAAAGTTAGATACATCAATATTAAACAATACATGAATACATAATATAACAACTACTGCAACTTTCAAAATAGCAGAATTTGGAAATATTATTTTTTTTGAAATGTATAGTAATTATTTTGATAGTTATAATTATTGAAATTTAAGTGGAACAACTATGTTTTTAAATCAACGAGGTTTTGGAGATGTAGAAATTAATAATTCTTCAACTTTTCAAAATGATAAAATAATATTAAATCATAATACTACAATATTAAGTAATTTACAGTATCGGGATTATTTTCTTGTTCATCTATTTTAAATTTAGCAGGTTCAGATGCTCGTTATGTTTTACAATCAGATAATTTAGCAGGATTAATAACGGGAAATACAAATACAATTATTTCAATAATTACTAGCAATAATTCACAGGATACATCATTAGGTCAAAAAGTTAGACAAAATAGATACCAACGCTCAATCAATAGCAGGTGCTATTAATTTTAGTGATAATACAACTTTACACAGTAATTTAAATATGTTGACTACTGGAAGTATAATATGTAATAAGTTTAGCACTACATCGTCGCCTAATGTTGGATTGCAAATGACTTTTCAAATGTTCAATCGTGAATTTAATATTAACAGAGATGGCAGATTATGGAAGAGTTCAAGTGGTGGTCAATGGGAAACACAGATAGGCGACGCTAATGTTGGTCGTGTGTGGGTAAAGGATAGGTTCGGTTTAATCGCAGTTGGAGTTAATGGTTATGTTTTAAATTGTGCTGGACAAGCGAGATTTACAAGTGCTGCTCAGTTTGTAGGAACTGACAGTGCAATAAGTCTTAACAATGGTTCATATTTGAATTTTAATAATAATGGTTCAATGCGAAGATATACGCCCGACGCAATAGAAGGTTTCTATATGGCTCATAGTAATTTTGTTGCTGTTAGTGTTGGTGATGTTAGTAATGCCTCTAACCAATATATGATGTGTGATGGATTAGTGAATAAAACTATTTTTAATAAACCTGTTGATGTGTTAGGCGATATTTATACAAATTCTGATGGTAAATTAACAATTGATACAAACTGTGAATTATACAGATATGTTAGTGCTTCTTCATCTTTTGATATGAGAAATACTGACGCTAATTCTTCAATTAGGTTCATTTGTGGAGACCCTGCCGTTCAATCTAATATAGTTGGGGCTGTTAATATTTCTACCGGATGGACTTTTAATACTGCAACCGCTGACGTTATGGGTAATTTATTTGCTGATGATGTTTATGTTAAAACCGGTGGAGCATTCAGAAGTAATCATATAGCGCCTAACGGCGGAACATTAGTAACCGTTGAGACTAATTTAGCAATTCAAAATGCTTATTTAGCAACTAATACCGTTCAATCATTCGATTTCACAACGGTTTCATTTTTGAATAATATTTCAAGGACTACTGGAACAGATATATTAATGGGAACAAGTGAAATATCAACTTATTATGATGGAACTAATTTGTCTACAATTGATGTAAAATTCAGAACATCAAATACAGCGTTTAGAGTTTCAGATAGTTCAACTACACCTTCTGTTTTATTATCAATTGATAAAGCATTTGGAACCACCGTTAATACTGGGAGTTTTACAAGTAATGCTTCATCAACTTTTAATGAAAATGTAACAGTTGCTGGAACGAAAAAAAGTGTTATGTAATACACTTGAACCATCAACAGGAACTAATATAGATTTAGCAGCAACGACAGTAACCATTAACGGAACATTGTTTGATTCAAGTGACTCTCGGTTGAAATATGACATAGACAATGTGAAATCTAACTGTATGACTAGCGTTAAGAAATTTAAGCCGAAGAAGTTTAAGAGACACGATAGAAACGATGGTGGTAAAACACATATAGGATATATCGCTGACGAAGTTTTAAAAGCAATTCCGAAAGAGTTTGACAATAATGTATGTAAAGATAAAGAGTATTTAGGATTGAATTATTTAGTTTTACCCGTGTTGGTTCATAAAGCAGTATTAGAATTGAATGATAAAGTTGAAAAATTGGAAAAAGAAATTAAGGAATTGAAGAAGAAAAATCTAAAGAATAATGTATAATTGGTAATTCAATTAGTAATGTTGAAACTTCAAGTATTGATAAAATTCATGATATTAATGCAGACCAACTAGATTTAAGTAATATTGATAAATTACAGTTGAAAGCAATTAAGCGAATGATTGAAAGATTAGAAAAACTAGAAAAAGTCAAATCTGACAAATTATTATATAAATTACCGGTTCAGATTTGTACTTATTCATTATTCCAAGTTGATAATATTAAAATTATTAATATTATTAATTTCAAAAATATGAATAAATATTACTAATACAACTTTGAGTATTGTTTGATATTTTAATAGTTATTTTTTCAACTGTAACGAAATAACACCATCAGCTTGAGTTGAATACATTGATTTAGTTTGATTAAAGTCTTTATTAAGAAAATAGTAAATATCAAATAAATTAGTTGATGTCAAATTACGATTGCGAACATGTTCTACATTCTTAAATAAAGAACGAGGAACAAATATCTCATAAGCAATTGTTAATTTTAATGGTTTATGTTTTTGATGTAATTTATCTAACTCACTTAAATTAGAAATATATGATATTCCATTATTAATTTTGATATTATCAATTTCAAAATAGAGCATCTTATTTAATTTGTAAGATTTATACACTGGTTTAAGTTTATTAATATATTTTTTAATAATATTACTATTTGTATTTTTAATAGTCAATTGTCACGATGACATTTATGGCCCAGAGGTACATGAGGTAGGTTCTCATGTAGTCAGTTGCACATTCAAGTCAATGCCTGAGCATGACCCAATCATTGCTTTGGCTCAAGTGCTGAAAAGAGCGCGTTTCTCGCGCTTCCCACAAGGTAAAGGGAGAGGTCGCAGTCACGGAGGGGTTCGTTCCTTTTAAGGTCCCGGGTTCCCCCGTTGTTGACAAAACTGTGTTTCCCTCTCCTTTGAGTGGTTATCAGCCGTAACGCTTTTCGGGTAAACAAACCCCTCCGTGACTGCGACCGGTTGGTCGCACATGGAAGCCGGCCCTCACCGCGGCACTCGCGGTGGGAAAGGGCCGCGTGCCCGTCTATTCAATACCCTGCAACAGATCGTCGTCGACGAGTACAAGCGGCAGAACAGACGCTTCCGGTGGGTCAGGTTTGCAGACGCCTCGAAGCAACAGGTCGAGGCGCTCTTTTCCTGGCGTGAGTCATTGGATAGTTGGCACCTGTGGGATTTTGACCAAGAGGCCTTTGAAGTGATCCAGGCCGCGGACAACGCTTATCAGCAGCGTCTCGCATCGGTTGAAACCACAGGTGGTCTTGCCGCAAGGTGTGCAATCTCAGGATCAAGCCGCAGCCTCAGGCGCGGCAGAGGCAGCAGGCAGTGCAGCGGACTGGCTACGCCCTCCGACGCCTCCTTCAGCTTCATCCTGGCTACAAGATTCACGCACTCCTTTGCCTCGCATTCGACCATCAGCAGAGGAACGACAAGTGTTGCGGGGCGCCGCCAAGACAGCGCTTCGCGGGGTGTACGCTAAAGCTGCGGAAACGCGGCGGGAGAGCAGCAGGGAACGGTCAACACAAAGATCGAGGTCCCCATCGTCCCGAAGGCCGAGGTCTCCATCATCATCTCCGAGACGAGGACCAACTGCTGCTACCCCTGTGGAACAACGGGCACACAGTGTTGAACCCGCGCTTGCGCGGGAGGGCAGGCCATCTAGGACTTCCCTTGCCACACGGCCCATCGTTTTGGCTCCACAGAACAGCATATACCCTGTGACACGATTTGACGAGCACGGCGCCTGGGTACTCGTTCGGGAGGCTTCACAGCCACGTGAGGCGACATCTCACCGCAGAGCAAAGCGAACATCCGGACAACTCCGTCAGGCTGATCCGTACTTGGACGAGACGTGGAGAGATCCCCCAAGAAGATCATCCACGAGCTCGCGATCACGATCTCCAGATCGACGCCCAGCGCCAGCGGAGCACTTCCGCCTCGACGCCTACAGCTCGGAAGAGGAACCTCCGCAAGACGCGGAATCCATCAGAACGGGCAGGGCAGCCTACGTGCCTCGGCGCGTGTACGAGGCGCCGACTCACACTGAGCCCATCGCGTTGCACAGCCGGAGAATTGGAGCAGTTCAACCGCCGCCACCAAAGGCCGCACCAAAGGTCATTTTTGGCAGCAAGCCTCCATTGCCCAAGGAAATCCCCAGGGCAGCTTCTTCGGTACCGGCAAAAGCAGATATTCCGAGGAAATCACCGCCACGAGCAAGATCTCCTATTCGGACTCAGAGTGCATTCGGGTACAAGGCGCCTCCGCGAGGTTTGAACAAGGCCGAACCCAGAAGCAAATCGAGCTCAAACCCACCACAAGGGTACATCGTCAAGCCGCCACCGCCGCAGGTCGTTAAACCAGCTGCTGCTAGCGCTGCAACTTCCGAGGCTGGCCCACGCTTTCGATCGCCACCAAGAAGGGCACCGCCTGCGCCACCGCCGCCACCACCGCCGCCTGGAAGGCCTGTGCCGCCCAAGGAGCTTATCATCGCTCTTGACTGGCACGGAGTTCTTGACGTTGGGCAGCAGGGACCCCACCTCAACCCGGAGGTGATCCGACATCTCGTTCAATTTGCAGCCGACTACGCACCTATAAATTTTATAGTGCTATCCTTCGTGGGCAGGGCTGCAAGCGAGTTTCGCCGCCGCGAGTTCCAGGTCGCCCTGGAGCACGCGCGGGCGACATCTGGACTCACTTTCTCTGCGATAAAAATCGTACACGAAAGGTTGGGTAGGGGAGGCAAAGCAGACGCCCTTCAAGGGCTGGGCGTTCACGCCCTTATTGACGATACAGCATCGATTGTCCGTGAAGCTCAAAAGACAGGCATCGCGGCGTTCCGCAACTTCCCGCATTTCGGGCCGAGCGGATTTGCCAACGCACTTGAGAACCTTGGGGAGTTTATCAAGTCCCGGAATAGACTTTTCATTCCGGCGGCAAGGGGCCTGCATCCATCGCAGTACCTCGAGGAGCTCCACCGATCTGCATCCCAGTTGCCCGCCAGCCGGGTACTTCGATAGCTTTTCTTGCAAGCCATTAAAACCGTCGCTTTGCGCGGTACAGCATCTTTGCAGCTACAGGCATTCGACTTGCAGACAAATTCTCAGCACAGCTTCCCTCGATAAAGCGCCATAGTGCGGCAGTGCGGATCAATCAATCTACAAGTACAATTACAAATACAGAATTCATCAGGTGCAAAGCAGCAGGGCGTATTTTCTTGAGTGGCTCACTTGAGCGTTTCGCAACCAGCTGCCAATCCAGGGATATCTCCTCGTAGCACCTTTTGACACGCTGCTCAAAGCGCGTGGAGCTAGCTTCATGTGAGTGCAAAATTGCATCGCTGTGTCATGGCTTCAACGGGCTTATCACCGCCATCAGAACCCCGTTCAAGGTCAACCCCAAATAGGGATTCTGAACCGGATGACCCTGACTTAGCCATGGTTCCACAGTTCGCACATCCACACCTCAACGAGCAGCCCAAACACGACCATCATCACCCCCGAGTGGTCCGATCGTGTCAGAACCGACATCATCCGAAGCTTCCCCAACCATTCAGTTTCCTTCACAGGGATCGCAATTACCTGACCCGATGACTAACGTACCCGCTGCGGCATTTATAGCTGGAGCTGCGGTGCAGCAAGCTCATCGAGCATCCGACCTCGCTGCTCAGGCAGCCAATCACGCCTTGCACCAACAGCAGGCCGCCGACCAGGCGAGACAAGAGGCCGGACGGATCAGGGAAAGGGCTGTAAGAGAAGTATCAGACGTTAGGGTTCAGGCCGCTCAGCTAGCTTCGCAAGCACAGCAGGCTGTACAAACAGCACAACAAAGTGAGGCTCAGGCCAGGCAACTAATCGAGCAGACACGACAGGAAGCCATTGGCCATGTCGAGAACGCACGACAGGTTGTTAATGCCACTCAACAGGACGCTCAGCAAGAGGTTCAACGCATTGTTCAAGAGGCTCAACAGGCAATCCTACACAGGGAGCAAACCATTGCCAGTCAAGAGCATACCATTCGTGGATTGTCCCAGGAAAATTCTGTGATGCATCAACGACTTGGTGATCTCGAACGTGTTGTTGCGCAGCTCACCCAACAAGCTCGTGCGACCCCTGTTCCGATGCAAGAGTCCCCGCCGAAAGCCGCATCGATAGCCGAAACAGCTACGGAAACAAGCGCGGCTAAGGCCTCAAGTCAAGGCACAGTTCCCCCAGGAACCCATCAGCCGGTTGGAGCACCTCAGGTTTCAAGTTCACAAGATGCCTCCGGTGTTGCCGCATCGTCGCAAGGGAATGCTTTTACAAGTACTATCCCCGACCCTCCGTGTGGTTCTGTTCAAAGTTCAGGACTTGGTCACGATGCCCCAGCTGATTCAAGGGACCCGGGTGGGATTGCAACAAGTCAACATCTCGCAGGTCATTCGGCAGCGCCAGGAGCAGCGTCCTCTGTTGGAGACGCAGCCCCCGGCGCGTCAAAGACTAGCGGGTTGGGTAGAGACGGTACAAGGGATCAAGCCGATGTGAGAGTGCAAGTGACGGCATTAGTTCAGCAGCTTTCCCAATTGGTTGCTAATCAAGTGGCTCCGCCACCTCCGCCTCCCGCCGCACCACCTCCAGCTCCTCCCACGCTCCTCGCAGGGGCGCCGCCTCCGCCAAAAGCTGGCAACGGCACTCGTGTTCCGCCAGTACCAATCACAATGTTGGGAGGGTTATACTCGTCATCCCCACAAGCGCCATCGGCCGCAAGCTCCGACTCATCATCAGACTCCGATGGAGATGATGATACCCCACAATGTCGAGTTTGCGGCGGCAGCCATGAAGACACGGATTGCCCACACCTCACCATGAATGGTGGTGGGGGAGGTGGGGGAGGCTCTGGCCAGTTCCCCAATGCAGACCCGTCTCAAGCTGCCGATCCCAGTGTAGGCATGACCGCCGTAGATCACGCCACATTTGAGGAGTCCGTTGTTCGCGTCAAGGATCTCAAGGATCTCGTGTTACCATCCCCTCCGGAGAACGCTGGACAGGCTAGAGGTTTCGTCAATCAAGTTTTGATGGCCATCGGTCGACTCCAGAAGACCCCCGGAGATGAAGTGTACCAGTGGGCCCAAGCATGCATGTCCTCCACCGAGCAAGAACTCATCGCGGACAAGCGTTTCCCACGGTTAGATCGTGAAGTAGCCGCAAAGCTCCTTAAAACCTGCCGCAAAGGTAAGTTCGGGCTCTTGTTTCAAAACATGGTTGAACAAGAGAGAATCTGAACAGGTGGGATGCCCGTGGGGAGAATCATGATGCGTGCCATCTTCAAGCACTTTCAGTTGGAACGAGGTAGGATAGGGACCTTAGGAGGCCGTAACTTGTTAAAGTTGTCTCTTGCAGGCCCGTCCCTTGCTGACCTGGATGCCTTTCGGGAGAAGTACGTTTACGTGCTGACCGCAATCCCCGTCGCAGAGCAACCCAGGGAAACAACCGTGTTTGATCACCTGTTGGATGAGCTGGAAAAGTGCACCGCGCTGAAGCCTAAGGTAGAAAAGGCACGGGAAGCCACCATCGGCAGCCATCGTAGGAAGCCGGAGTGGTTGTGGTCCAAGGTTGAGCTAGCCTTGGAGCTCCATCAGGACAAGCGGAACAGGGATGAATTTGACAAAAGTCTTCAAATCAAGCCAGCCGTCATGTCCCAGCGGAATAATCCTAATGCCATGCCTGCAGCAAGCAGCGAGGACAAGCCTAACAAGAAGAGTAAGAAGAGCAAGAAGGATAAATCTGCTGACCAGCAGACTCCGGCAGCCCCTGCGCCGAAGGTTAAAGCTCCAAAGCCGCCTCCTCCTAAAGCTAATGCAGCACCAGCCCCCAGGGGTAAAGGTAAGGGTGGCTCGAACGATAACCTTACTCCTAGGTCTAAGGCCATCAGCAAGACAGCCACTATGACCGCGGCAGAGAAGGCCAAGACGCCATGCATGTTTTATGCCTATAATTCGTGCAAGGCCAAACAGTGCGCATTTCTCCACAGTGATACCAACAAGTACACTGGTCCCAAGCCTAAAAGTTTGTTGTCACCGCCGCCGCCAAAGGCGAGTGCAGCTGTTGCACAGCTCATTCCGGCAATGGCAAGCGTCGCTTCTGACGACAATCGCATCAGTTGGCTTTGGGATACCGCTGCAGGGAGACACTTGATCGGACGTCAAGCTTTAAATAGCAACATGATCAAGTGTGTGCGCGCGAGCAGCACACCCGTAGGTTTTGCGACTGGGGGTGGTGCCCAACAAGGCACTACTTCATTAGGGTTCGAGGACAGCCGAGTGATACCCGCTGAAGAGCAGGTGTACGTCCTCCGTGATTGCCCACCAGCGCAATCCATCGGGAAGACCGTAATGGATCAAGGACACCTATTCATTTGGGATCCACGTGAAAATGTTCCGTACCTTGTTCCCCCAAAGGACATCAGTAGATGCAAGATTAACGTGCCCCGCAATGCGCGTATTAATGCATCTAGGGTAGTGGAATACGTTCCCCAGTATGATGAGGTGGTAAAGCCCAAGTTGGCAGAGTCGTCAACTCACCTCTGGCCGATTGAAGCCGCTGCTATGAGCGCGGCCGAAGACGATGTCGTTTCTTTGTGCGATGACTCGTGCCAAGCGTCAGATGAAGGTGAGCTAGATCAGGTTCCTGTGAACATGCTAGCGGCCGAGGAAGCCCCTCCTCCCGAGGATGATCTTCCGTTGATCGCCTTTGGGGATGGCGACCCGACACATGATACTGCGTTGAAGGAGCAAGCAAAATCTCCTGAGCACATGAGGTCCCATTTCCCTAAGAACCCATTTTGCAAAGTGTGTTCCATCTCAAAGACCACTTCTGCAAGGGTAGCACACAAAAAGGACACTAGGTCAGACGACAAAGTCGACGTCCCAACCGCGCCATTTCAACAGTTGGCTACCGACTCTGTGATTCTTGCCATGGGCGATGAACATCTCGGAGTAGGTTTCGGAGGAATCAAATCCCACCATGTAGTACGTGATGTTTTCTCAGGCGTTCGCCTTGCATACCCAGTGAGTAGGCGAGACACACAAGCGCATGTTAAAAAAATCCGTCAGTTCATGGGCCTTCGGGCGACTGATTCGCCGCCAGCATGTCTAATAAAAATGGATGCAGCAGGAGAGCTCGAAGGAGCGGCCCACGAAGTCGGTCTCACCCCAGAGACAAGCTTGCCCAACAGGTGGCCACACAACACCGTCCTGGAGCGCGACATTCGCGAAGAGAAAGAATGCTGTCGCAGCATCCACTTGCAATCAGGGTTGCCCTATTCGTTGCATACGTTTAGTTACCCATTTGCATGTCTCTCCATGTCGTTCGACAGGCCTGCTCCATACAGCCCCGGTAAAACCCAATGGGAAGCTCTCACCAAGGAAAAGTTTCAAGGGAAGAGATGCTGTTTCGGGCAATTGGTTTGGTACAGAACCAAGACTCCTGGCAAGCGCACTCTCGATCCGAACATGGCGCCAGCGCTCTTTTTGGGTTGGAGGGTCGATCCGGGGTTGCGGTACCGTAATGTGGTCAAAGTCATGGACTATGAAGCCTTCCGTAAAGATGGTTCTATTTCCGTTCACGATGTTCCTGAACCGGAATTGTTCGTTGAGGACGGACCCCCAAGCTTTCCGATTGCAGCAGCAGCAGACAGAGCATTGCATGGTGGCAAGACAGACGGTTCAGATCCTCCAACTTTGCCCCTGCGAGAGGCGCCCTTTGGGGCCCCACCGACTCCATCCGCTGTCAAGTCAAAATCCGTGTACATAACTGTTGAGAGGATCATCAAGTTCAAGGAAACGCCAGGTTGCCGTGCATGCACCGGTCATTCCAAGATTCACAGTGCCGAATGCAAGAAGAGGTTCTCCCAACTTGTTTCTGCAGATCGAGCTGAAGCAGCTGCAAAAAGCGCTGCCAAAACTGAATCTAAGGAACCCGTTCCCACTGTTCATACTGAAGGGGATGAGGAGCTAGCCAGAGCAATCCACGCATCCGAGCATGAAGAGGATCCTAAAATAGCAGTTAGTGCAGAAGATGTTGCGCATGAATTTGATGCAGCCGAAGCTGGGGAGCCCGCTCCCTCAAGACCCGGTGCCTCATTTTTCGATTCCGCGCCAGCGACAGCCGCTACATCGCAAGGTGAAGACTTTTGGGTGTTCAAAGAAAATGCC
>CAUJNA010003436.1:0-120000 GCA_963377175.1 Effrenium voratum
ACTGAAACCTTTGCCAGATCAAATGGCAACATTTTTCAAGATGTTTCTGGTGTCCGCCACCGATTGCTGGAGACGATTTGTCAATTGTTTTGGCAGCCCACCCTTTACCTTGCTGACACTTTGTGATGCTGACTTGCAGTCATTCATTACTCGGTGGGACCTGTTGCAACAACAGCGACGGCAGTGTCCAGAATGCTTTGACCAAGAGTTCTCAGAGGTGCTGTTGGACAGTTTCCCGAGCAAGCTCCAATCAGAGCCGGCAGGCGCACAACGATCTGTGCACCAGCAAGTTCAAGCGCTGCTCCATGACATTTTTATCCACTGCCCTGCAACTAGTGACAGCGTTGAGGTCCGGAACGGACAGGTACAGACATTGGCATCCAGGCGCAATACAGCTGTCAAAGCCCCACGCGCTGCCCGCGAAGGCTCTTTCTTGGCTGCAACGATTCGCAATTTTCAGCTGATGCGGTTCTGGGTGGAGAACCGCACCATGCCGCCGCCGCGCACTACTGCTGGCATTTTGAGGCGCTGCGGTGTGACCTCTCGGAACCAGCACAGCGTGCCCGTGCAAAACAAGGCCAGGGTGAAAAGATAGGGGAGTTGCTACTAGTAGTTGTTTCATGTCTTTCTGTTTGACCTCGTTGGTCTCCTGTCAGGCCATGAGGTCCAACCCCTGGAAGGTTGGTATGGCTTCTGCTGATGATACGCACAGCACAAGTGTTACATACATTATTCACGTTTGTTTTATGGCTGGCTACATCATACACAGTAGGCTACACATACTGCACATACATACTTGTTACTTGTTAGTTAGTGGCAGATTGACCGTTTCCAACACTGTTCAAGATTTAGCATCCAACCATCAGTTTGATTCATCACTTATCACCGGTGACAAGAATCAGTTCACCAGCACAGCGCTGGGCAGTAAACAGGACGGCGTTTTTAACCTATCACTTTACGAACTTTGGGAGTTTTAGGACTTTTGGGCCATTTGGGCCATTTGGGCCTTTGGCCTTTGGGCGGGTGAAACTTTGTCAACGGTGAACAGGAACGAAATTGTATTGTGTTCCTCCATTTCGTTTTCTGGCATCCACCATCCACCCCTGGAGGATGCACGCTGGAAGGAGGCGGGCACCCAGCACGAGACGGGCGGCGCCAAAGCATTCCGCATCAAGATGGCTGAGAAGAGACGAATTCGGAGGCTATGTGGGTGGAACGTTTTTCAGCGTGAGCAAACCCAGCAGCGCAGTCTTCGACCAGATGAGTACAAGCTCCAGGTGAAGAGCATCGCGAATCGCTGGAGAAGCCTGCCTGAAGAAGACAAAGCAGCGTACTCCGTGCAAGCTGCGCACGAAGCGGTGCTGCGAGATGATCTTCACCACAAGCCTTTGCCATCGAAAGCTGAGACTCTTGCCTCGATTGCTCACGACGAGCCGCTTGCCGAGGTGGGCATCAAGGCGCAGCTTGGAAGAGCGTTTGCCAAAAAGGTGTCAGCAAGGCGGCTTCAAGAAAATCGCTGGCAACGGGACCACCATCTTGTATGGAGCAATTTGACTCAGCTGGGAGACAGCGCTTTGGCAATGACACACATAGAAAAATGGCTGGCTAAATCATACTGTGGAACTTAGCCTACAGCCCGGCCCAGGATTAAAAGGGTGTTCAGATGTTCAGTTCAACCGTTTCAATCAAACAGGACCAAACTGCATTGGGCATTGGCCACTCAAAAATGTGTGAAGCGTTAAATGTTACGTTAGTAACGTTATGATGTGAAGTTTTGTGTCAGGGTTTGTTTTGTCATATATGTATATTATTATTTGTGTGATATGTTATGTTTTGCAATGTTTGTGTTGTTCAGTCGTAATGTGCTTTTTGCAGCAGCGCCCAACTATACCTGAGGCTCTGGGGCGCTCAAGAAGAATCTCATTGACGTGCAAGCACATTGGCCACTCAAAAATGTGTGAAGCGTTAAATGTTACGTTAGTAACGTTATGATGTGAAGTTTTGTGTCAGGGTTTGTTTTGTCATATATGTATATTATTATTTGTGTGATATGTTATGTTTTGCAATGTTTGTGTTGTTCAGTCGTAATGTGCTTTTTGCAGCAGCGCCCAACTATACCTGAGGCTCTGGGGCGCTCAAGAAGAATCTCATTGACGTGCAAGCACATGATGACAAATGTGAAGCTTTCGTGGGTGAGTGCCTGCACACGCCGTACAATCCGATCCTGCAGCCTGAAGATACTTCTTTTATGCAGTTGCGGACAACTTGCTTTGCAGCGCATGGCGTGTGCCAACGACTTCCATGTCGAGCAGTTGCAGAGAAGCTTGTGAAGTCATTTCACTATTCAATTGAGGAGAATTCCCTCGAACCTGGAGACCTGTTGCAGGTTTCTGTGAAGAGCAAAGAGGCCCAAGTGGCAACGGTCCTTCTCGGAGTTTGCTTGAGCCGCCCAAGAGCTCACACCTTTCTTCGCCTGTGTGATATTCCGCAGCCGGGCGGTGAGCTTCAATTTCTCGACGATTGCGACCAGTTGAACATGTGCACATCAATGCAATTATTTCAGCAAATGCTGGAGCAGCAGGGCGAGCAGAGCCGTGAAACTGTTCAAAAGCTGTCAGTGGAAGTTTGGGACACCTCCTTCTCATGGAACCCAGTGCTTTGCAGGGTGGTTATGTCTCTTGGCCAGAAGCGCACTGCGTTTGTGGTTGACAGCAGAGGGAAGGCGAAGAAGCGTGTGAGCGATGCGAACATCCGGTTGCCTTTCGGAGTATCAATAGCAAAGCCAAAGCGCAAGACTGGGCGAGTTCAAAGGAAGAGGCAAGCGTTAAAGGACGGAGATGCAGGTGCAGGTGCAAAGGGCAAGCGTGGCAGGTTGGCCATGGATACGAAGGCGCTGACTGAAGATATTGAGAGCATATTGCAACAGGAGGAGGGAGATGTTTGCCTAGCAGAGCCAGAGGTGGAATCCGATGCAGCGTCATCATCGCAGTTCTCAGAAGTCTCAGAAGCATTGGCCTTGCCAACTGGTGAGCATGACTCTGACCCAAACGAAAATCTTCACCAAGCCAGTGAGGAGGAGGCAGAATGTGTTCTTCCCCCCACAGCTCAAGCTGCGAGTGAAGATCGGAGTGCTAAAAAAGAGGCCAGCAACTGGCAAGAGGAGACGCAGAAGGCCACAGCGGCTGCTCAGGCTGGCAAGACCTACTTTAGTGCGCAAACTGGGGTGGATGCTGTGGACCTGGCGGCAACTGCAAGAAGCCGCTGCTATTTGTGTAGCACCAAAATCCCGAAGTCGGCTCCAAGGTTCTCATGGTTTCATAGCCTTCAGCGTCCCAGCAACTGGGTTCATGCGGAATGCCTCGTCCCACTTGCGAAAAGTCCCTCAAATAATTGGTAGATTGAATGTTTTGCAGGATGCGCACGGTGCTGGCAGTGTCAGTGGAAGGGGCCGGGGCCAAAAGAGGAAAGGTCCCCCTTCCCCTGAGTTGCTGGCCATTCAAGCTGCCCTTAGTCAAGCCAAGGCAGCCTGATTGCACGGACAACAGTGAGAACAACTCGGGCGGCGCATGGAGGAGGGTGCCTGATTGTTTTTTTTTACATGTTTGCTCATGCGCATGTGAGGTGTCAAGTGTGTGACCTGTGACCTGTGTGTGTTTTGCTTGTGACAGTGACAAGTATTGTGTGTGTGTTGTGATGACATTGTTGGAAAGAAGCTAAATGGGTGTGTGACGGTGTGTGTGTGTGTGTGTTTTCATGGTGGTACTTAAACTTTTGTTTTGGTGTGGATTTAACAGGGAACAGAAAGTTACTGGAATGTTGAATGCTTCATGATTGCTCGCACTTGCTTAAAGGTTGCAAGGCACGAGGCTCGTTTTGTTGAGGGTTCCTTGACTTTTTGAAGGCCCACATTTTGCAAAGTCTTGTCAGTTTCGCTGTCTCAGTCTGATCTTGCAAGTTTAAGTTGGCGCTTGCCACCTGCCCTGTCCATGATCGTATCAAGTCAGAATCGAATCATATCATATCAATATAATAGACCATAGATCGTTGATTCCTTGCTTGGGCACGCTGTTTGATCGTGCTTTGTGGTGGAGGGTTGGATGAACTGGCCTCAGTCGCCGTGGGTTAATGGACAGTTGAGTTGACAGTTGACATGTGCTTTGCAGTTGGGGGCCCGGGGTTCAGCGATGGTTCAGATGGCTGGGTTCACGGTTCCATTTCAGATTTCAGAATCACGGCATGGCAAGGTCTCTTTTTCAGGGCCATGATTAGGGTATTGCGTGGTTTGATTTGGCGCCATGGCGCGGACTGTGTCCCTGGTCGAGAGAGAGGAAATTGCGCAGCCACAGCCTTTGAAGAGGGCAACAGCAACGAAGAAGAAGAAGAAGGAGGTGGAGAAGGAGAGTCCTAAGAAGTCCCCGAGCAAACACCGCATCATGAAGCAACGTGAATACGAAGCGAAAAGGGCTGCAAAGCGAATTCGTGTCAGCAAGGCTTGTGACTCAGCTGATTCCACTTGGCCTTCCGTTTGGAGTCGTTTTGGCATGGTGTGTTCCATTTTTTGGATGCATGATGTTTGTTTAATTATGACTAATCTGATGTGTGCGAATTGGTGTGTGAGGGCCTAATTCAGACAGTATGTTACGGTATGTTTGTTTACCACAAGCAGCGCATTGCGGTGTTATCAGTCTTGAGAGCCCTTCTTAGTCTTCTTAGTCTGCTTAGTCATTGGCATGTTTTCTCTTTGGCCGGTTTTGTGATTGGCTGGGGTTTTCTGGCAGCGCTGCAGCACAGGCGGCGACCAAGACTGGGACCAGCTGCAACTTGAGAATGTCGCACTTCATGCGCAGATCCGGGCGCTTGAGGAAACACTTCGGGGTGTGGTTAAGTATTTGCATCCGGATGCCCCCATTTTGCCCGGTATGGCTGGTTTGATGTAAGTGAGTCACCAGCCGCTGTTCCAAGTTTTCAGGGGTGGCAACACAGGCCATCGGGTCAAGTGTGTGTGCTATGCGCTGCATAGCTCCTGCACACGGTCACTGTTGTTGTTTACCGCGCAGGGGCTGCAGGGGAAAAAAAGATGCCGCCGGTCGGTTTTCATCTCAGCAAAGCTTGATCTAGCTCAGCTGTCCAAACTAAACTGTTTGCGGATTGCACAGTTTTCAGTTTACCGATTAGATTCTGGCGTGTGTCTTGCAGGTAGCGAAGTCTGTGTGGCATTGACAGTTGAACCGAAATTGAACCTGAATGGATTTGTGATGCTTCATCTGTTGTGCGGGTTTCGAACTAAACAGACTAGTGACTAGTTGAGTTGTTCAAAACGTAACCCCATGTTACGGTTGCGGACTGATTTGATGTTGATTTCATTGATTTCAATGAATGAGTCATTCAATGTTCCATCATGTTTTGGCTGTTGGCTTGCAGCTGCAGCGCGGGTTAGCAGGTTTCAGGCTAGAATGACTAGCTTGTTCAAAACCTAATCTTCAATATGGTTAACCCTGTGTGGGTAACACAGTTTACCGGTATCGGCCGGTGTCGGCATCATGCGGCTTGCGGATTGCATTGACAGTTGCATGACATGGGTTTTCAGTGCTCCATCATTGTTTGGCTTTTGACTTTGCATCACGGTTTGACCTGGGACTTTGCAGTGCGGATGACAGATTGTGGTGGATTGATTTGCAGATGAAGTCTGTTCAATTCCTGAGCCCCAAGTGTGTTTTGCAGGCGAGACTCTTGCAAGGTTTGAAGGGGCATGGGGCAGTGATTGCCATTGCTTTTCCTGGCAGTCGGCGTACGACTTCTTCCTCAACGGCGTGCTTGGCAGCGGAGAGCAGATCGGGCTGAAGTTTCTGCAGAACTACCAGGTCACAGTTCTGAATCTCGAGTGCCTGGGCAGGGTGTTAGTGAAGGTTGTATGTGTCCGCCCTTACTACTGATGGTCCACTGATGGTGGGTTTTTGAGGTGTCATTTTTGTGCCAAGCCCCTGTTGCCATTGCTAATCTGGGATAGTCGTGCATGCTGCATGCTGCATGTCCCATTTGCAGATGCGGCATATGTCATGAGTCATAAAGTTATAAGTCATAGGCATAGGTTAGACATATAGGCAGAGGCAGAGGTCATATGTATGTGAATGTGAGTCAAGTCATACGATTCAACCCACGCATTTGGCTGGTCAACCAAGTTCTCGAGAGTTCGGCTTGGCGCAAAGCCGGCGGCGGGTTTACTTCATCCTGGTTCGGGAAGATTGCATGTCTGGCAACTTGGACATGGCCCGCATTGAGCCCATCCTTCGGCATTGCATTCTGCCGAAACTGGCGGCTGAACGAGGGACTGTCGCTCAAGCGCGGAAGTACGCCGCCAACATGCTGGATATTCTGGAGCAGCCTCCTTTGCTGCCCCCACCGTCCAAGGACTGGCTTTGCTTCCCCTCATCCCGTCCTTCTTGTTTTCCATTGGTCCATGACCCCAGGCCCCTAGCAATGCCACATAATGCCACTGTGCCACTGTTCGTTTTCCATAATAATGCTGCATCCCTTCCTTCCCAACTGTTGTATGGTAAGTGCCCAGGTTTTGTTTTTGACTGACTTTTTGATTTCTTCGCAGTCTTCGCAGAACTATTTGGAACGGTTCGGAGCTATTTCCTGCCCTTCCAGGTGCCGTTCGGTCATGTTCTGACCCATTTTGTGCACCCTCCTGGACCCTCCTCTTATCACAGGACAGATCCCGCACGGCCCAGTCACGACTGCTCGCAAAGAACTTGGCCAAGAATTTGAAGCTTGGGAGGAGGCTGCCGAGATTCTCCAGCATGCACACTGCAGAGTGCCAATCCCTGAACAAGCGGGAGAAGGAGGTGCTGGATCTGGGCTATGCTTGCCTGGTGGTGCCCTGGCCAGAATTAGGGAGTTGACTGGGGAGTGGGCAGCCTTTTCACATCACTCGTCACTCATCTCTTGGAGGGTGCGTGCTGTCTGCATATGGACCATATTGATGGTAATGAAATTCAATGAATGCAACATTGTCTTGTCAGGTCACATTGCCACATTGCTTGCTTTAACTTATGTTCTTACATCCTGTTATGTATTCGAATCCTGATGGCCATTGATGGCGTTGACAAGGTGCATGTTCTAGGAACCGTTCCGAACCGTTTCGAATCGTTTCTAGCCCCAACGGGCCTCAAGGGGTGGGTATTTTGGAAACCGTTCGGAACCGTTCCGGACCGCTTGCAGTTGTTTGAAGGGACCGCTCAGAACCGTTCAGAACCGTTTCTGGCACGGCATAAGAAATAGCCCCGAACCGTTCGGAGCCGTACGGAACTATTCATAACATACCAGGCCAAACTGGGCCAGTTTGGGGTGCATTTTTCAGTATAGTTCCGAACCGTTCGGAACCGTTTGGAACCGTTCCTTGGCCACCAGGAGCTGCAAATAGTTCTTTACCGCTCGGAACCGTTCCGGGCTATTTCCAAAATCATTGGGTGAAATAGGTCGGAACCGTTCGGAACCGTCCGGTGCTATTCGTAAAGATATGAGTCGAAATAGTTCCGAACCGTTCCGAACCGCTCAGCACTATTTGTCCCACATGCGGCTGCAAATGGGTCCGAACCGTTCGGAACTGTTCCGCGCTATTCATGCTGCATGATGTTGCAATTAGTGCCGAACCGTTCGGAACCGCTGGGAACTGTCAGCAAACACAGCATGTTTAGCTATAGTTTATGACACATGTTAATTTCATGTTAGGATCATGTTTAACATCATGTTGCATGTGTATGTTATATGTTATATGATATGTTTATGTAACAATTAACATGTGTGTCTCTGTGTCACATTAACATATATGTAACTTATGTATGTTATGATTAGTCATGATATGATATTAGTCTTAGTATTATTGTCATGCATTTTTGTTGGCGTTTAAAAAATAATATACAATATGTTGTCGTCATTTAGTCTTTGGATAGAGCATTACACCAGTGATTCAATCATGAATCATGACTATGACTTGTCTGTCACAAGTCATTGCTTTCATGGGAAGCTTGTTGTTTTTGTGGGATGCGGGATGCAAAACTGCTCATTCAATTTGAAGGGCCTGATTTTGCAACTGGTCTCCTGCCCCATGGTACATGTTGTCAGACATCGGCGTTGGCAACACTCATGGAGGGTTTCTGTGTTGTTTGGTTTGTAATTCCAACTCTTGCAGCTTGCCAAGAATGTTTTCTGACCGGCTCCTTGCCCTATGTTGTGGGACATTGTGACGTGACATTCTTTTGATTCGGCTGGTCAGCCTAGGCTATGGAAAGGTTCTGTGTTGTTTGGTATCTTGCTGGCGCACTCAGGAATCTCAAATTCAAAGGCGCATTTCAAATTAGTTCTGAACTGAAGCGCATCTATTGGATCCGAAGCACATTCTTTGGTTTACAAATGCTTCAGCGACGATGACAATGCTACATAACATCAGTTGCTAATTGCTGTCAATTCCTGTTTCCCATGGCACATCTGGGGCCAGATGAGGCACACGGCGTGCATTGCCCATTATTGGCTCAAGAGCATGTGAAAGTGCAACAGCAGGTGCAACGGTGCAACAGCCAACCCCCAACGAGTCACACATTGCGACATCCCAACTGAGTAGCACGGTGTGGCTTTGCAGGTTTGGCCCACGGTTTGGCTGCTTTTGGATTGCAGATGCAGTATAGGTTGGTTGCCAGTTGCGGGGATATTCGATGCATCATGGTTTGCCTTTGGGACTCCTACTTTGGACCCACAATTTGCAGTGCGGATTGCAGATAAAGAATCGTGTTCAAAACCAAGTTCCCAATACCGATGAATAGCAAGTGGCCTGCGCAGATGTTCCATGTTGCAACATACAAGGATTCGACCCAACTTGGACAGGGCTCCTTAAACGATACGTTTTGCAATTTTAAAACATTGCTTTTTCATTTTTCCACCAAAATACAGGGAAACCACCATTTCATTACAAGGCAATGTTCAGGTGTATAATGTAAGAATCCCTGTTGCATTGTGACTTCATCAGCCATGGCCTTGGCGGACATCGAGCGGCGTCTTCGTTTGGTGGAGCAGGAGCAGGAGGTGTCCGATGAGTGGGCCGAAGGAGTGGACAGGTCTCGCAGCTTGGTGGGGTGGAAGATCTGGCACCTGAGGGCTGACCTGGAGATCCTTTCGGACAGGCTGGGGTCGCTGGAGAACCAGATGCAGGTCAAGATGATGGGGATCGAGGCAGCCTTGCGTGCGCAGCGGCGCAAGATTTGTGGGCTCAAGGTCTTTATCTTGAAGTCCATGAGAGGACGAGGAGTTCTTCAGCGACGGAGATGGAGACGGAGGCGGAGGGCGCGATCTTGAACGTGCACTTGCGCGGTGGGCCCTTTTTTGCCGGCCTTTGTATGGCGCGATCATCGGCGCGATCTTGATAATCTTGAATCGAACTTGCACTTGCGAGTGGGGCGCTTTTATTGCAATCCTCCAAGGTATGCCTTGCGTTTGGCTACAACATGGACCCACCTCAAGTGCTTCAGCCGTGGACCCACAGCCGCCTGCATTTTGAAGGGACAAAGCTAGCCCAGCCTTGCTTGGCACCATTCGCTACATGCGTGCCAAACGTTGTCTAGATCGACTTGCAACAACCCTTGAGTGAATAGGTTGGCGTCACAACCCACTGCTGGGAATTACTGCACAGTGCAGCGGTTGTTTCTGTGTTTTAGGCAAAACTGCAGCCCTGGGCGCTGGCATGGCGCGATCTTGACAATCTTTAATCTTGAATCGAACTTGCACTTGCGCGGTGGACCTTGTATTGCCGGCTTTTGGCTTTTGTCTTCTATCCGATCCTCTTTATCCTGGCGGTCATTCGGAGTGGATATACCCTGGACATTGCCCCTCGCTCAGCTGGATGTCCGTAGATGTTGCTTTGTGTGTTTCCCACCTTTCTGCAACGCCATGTGGCCTAGTAGTGGCCAAAAGCTCAGACGCGAAGCGAGTGGAGCAAAAGGAGGAAGGGCTTGTGATTGAGCTTAAAGCAAGCTGAACGGCCCCACTTTCAAAGTAGTTTTTGCGGGGCTAAACTGGAAGCCTCTCTACACTATGAGGTCCCTCAAACCCGGATGCTTTTGGGCCACCTGTGGTGAGAATTCCTAGGGAATGTACTGCTATCATAGACTCATAGAAGTTTACAACCCCGAAAGAACCGTAGAGATTGTAGGGAGTGTGAGCCTGCGCTGCACGCCCCATTTCCTCTCACCCTGTATGTCACACACATCCGCATTCCGCCTGAGGACCAACACGTGGACCCGCACAGCCGCCATTGCCTGACAGACGTGGCCAGCAGCTTGGCTATCGGATTCAGTTGGATGGAGAGGGGTCTAACTAACGGGCCTGACCCTGACCAGTCTAACAGTCTGAGTCTTAACTTCTTAACGGCCTAACTCCTGGCTCGCTCAGAGCTAGGCCCCAACGAGTTGCAGAATGCGGATTGCACAGTTTGCGGCCATGTGACATGTGCTTTAAGGGTAAGTTACGCTTGTGGGCCATAGGTCCTGCCATTACTGTTTCCGGAATGTGTGACATGTGATATTGGGTTTCAAATGGGGTTTCAAATCATACTCCAGAGCAAAGCAAAGTGGATGAGTAGCATGCCAGGTTCAGTTCCTTGCAGTGATGACTGAGGAAGCATTGGCAGGAAGTCGATCTTCAGGGATTCGCGCATTAGCGCCATCACAAAGCACAACAAGTTCTTTGACTTTCGGCAGCGTGACCTCTTGTCAGCACAGGACAGGCCGATGCTCGCCTTTCATGATTCGCTGAAGGGCATTACCAGGAGGGTCCAAAATAAACTCCTTCGATTCGATTGGAAGCCCCACACATGCATTTCGCACATGCGTGCGCACATGCATGCATCACATACATACAGATACATACATACATCATACATCATTCAGCATACTACTATCTGTGACATACATACATACATAATACTCATAATACACATGATATACACAATATACATGATGCACATAATATACATTAAATGTACATTACATAATTACATATATAATATAATATATGTACTGTACATAATATACATAGTTTACAGAATATACATGCATGCATGCATACGTTACCTACAAACATACACACAACACAATACACACAATCATACAGTCATACAGTGTCACATACATATGTTACATACACGCGTGCACACATACACACCTACCTACACACATGCATCCATGCACACACGCACGTCTCATGCTTGCGTAGCTTACTTGCGATGTGGCGATGCCTTTGCATTTGTGCCATTAAGCACTTTTTGCACCAGTTGGCTGTGTTGCCGCTTGCCGGTTCATTCAAGCAATTGTTGCACACCCTGGTCAGCCTGGTTGTGATGTAAGCTGTAAGCTTGGTTTTCTGAGCTAGTCGCCAATTTGGAAGTAAAAGTTTGCCTGGAAGCTTGTATCAATTTGAGTCATTTGAATCGTTTGAATCAACATTTGAGCCAAGGGCAACAGTTGGATGATCCCAATTTGTTTATGGACCGGGACTGGGACCCAGCAAAAACTAAACCATTTTTCATTCTCACAGATGTCCCACGCAAGTCAGCCTCCAGATGAGCCCAAGATGCTTTGTTTTTGCATTGCTTGCCCTGAGTAGCGGCCCCCCGCTCTAAGTAGCTGTTTGCATGTGGCTTGGCTTTGCGGCCACAGTCAGTGATGTTGAAGGCTGGCAATTGGCATGGCGTGGCAATGAAAACATTTTGGGGCCAATTGATTCTGAAAGCAATTTTCGACTCATGTGGCTTCAGGCAGCTTCGTTTCTCCTGTCAGACTGGCTCCCCTGCTCAAGCAATTTGGTTGAGGTGATTCTGATTCAGCATGCAGTTTTCTGTTGCTCTATGCCAGCTTTGTTTGATTGAGTCGAGTCGATTGGTTGATGATAAACAACTGAGAGATGAGTCTGGGCCTGGGCAGTCAAAGAGCGTGTTTTCAAATTCAGAAGTTGGCTGTGGTGATTCGTGTTGCCCGATTTGCTTGCATGCAACATCGTGCCGCCGTCGCCCATGGCAGGATGTGTTGACACTGGCTGGATTCAATGTCGGCGCGCTTGTGCTGCCTGATGGGACTTCGTACAGCGATGCCAATTGCCTCGCTGGACAGATTCGTGCGTTTTGGCCGGTTGTGGGCACGGAGCCACTGAGCCTTTTTTTAGGCTGGCAACTTTTCGCCAAGGGCAAATGTGTCATGGTCCATGGTTATGTGACGGGAGAGTCATGTGGCATGCGAGTCAGGTGATCCAGTGGTGTTGAATCATTGGCACGTGATCTGTCACCGTGTTCTAATATAGTTACTGTACCAAGGTTACCAAGTCCTTTCTCTTGGCATGTTACACGGTACAACGGTACCACTGTGTACAACGGCAAAGTCATGCAAAGTTCTGTCTAGTGGACACACATCGCTTTTTGCCTGAGGTTTGTTCTTGCCTGCATGCGTGCACTTTTCTGGGGGAATTGTCGGAATTGTCGTAGCTTTGCCAGGAGACGCTATGAGTCCGGCAGTCCTTGGCAGTTTGCTGACCATGATTCTGGCCTTCGTCATCCCCGATGTGGATGGACACCCGCCCTGCAACTTGGCAGACTTTGGCCCTCGCCCAAGTGCAGACGTCCTCCACGAAGACAGCACTCTTGGTGTGTGTGGCATCCGCCGGCATGAGGAGCGGATGGGAAACTGCATTGGGTGCAATGGCCCTTTCAACGAGGCCCAATATGTTCTGGAATGGCGGTCAGCAGGTGCGCAACCCCAGCCTTTGCACATAGGATGTGCAAATTCATTCAGCGCACTGCAGGGCAAGGACGACATTACTTTGCAGTCACTGAAGCAACTTGAGACAAAGGTCAGTCGTGGCCAGGATGCCGTTTTGCAAGCAGCTGTCAGCCAGCTGCGCCGTGACTTTGAGGATCTGTTGGAGCCTCTGCCGCTGCCTCTGCCGGTGAGTTGCCCCCTGGACACCCAGCTGGACACACAAACCACAATGCCGGAGAAGAAGAAACGACGTGTGGGAGTTCTGAGGTGCCTGCAGGAGTATGCATAAGAGTAGTTCGCAAAATTCGCCTCTGTCCAGAGGCTGAGCTGTAATTACTTGAGTAATTACACCCATGATGAGGAGGCCTAAGTGCGGCCTAACATATGCATATGTGGCGTTGGACATGTGATTAAAAACATCCAGCGAAGCGGTGTCTAGATATCACAACCAGTCAGATTCAGAGTCACATAACTTATTCACAGATGATGACTCAGACGACTTACATGTCATGATTCATGATGTCACAAATTGTTGAAGCCCTGAAATCGATGGCGTTGTCAGCGATGATGCAAGGTTGCTCAGCACGACGATAGCATGTGATTGCCATTGAAGGGTCCAGTCCAGGGTCACGAAGGCAGCCCATTGCCACATTGTCACATTGCCATTGGCCATTGGCCTGGGCCATTGCTCTTAAGTTCAGTCCCTTCAGGCTTCAGGGATTCCACATCTTTTGCTCGTTTGGCATTCGTCATTGGTTACATTTTGTTACTCATTTGATGCGCCGCAGAAGATGTGTTTTCTTTCACATTTGGGTGGAGGGTCAGTTGGGTGACGAACTTTGGCACAAGCCGCGGGTGTTACACGTCACATGTCACATGTTCCTTTCCAGGTTCGGCAACTTCTGATCTGTTTCTTCAAGAGCCTTTTCTTTCGGATTTGGGCACGTTTGACCTGTCGCGCTGCGGGGGTGTTGTTGTTGAGGGCGTCGCTTCACCTGTTTTTCAACCTGAAACCGATTGGTGGAATTCCTCTTTGGCCCCAGTAGCAAGATCATAGCCGGGGTGTATCTGAAATCACCACACTCTTGTGAGAGTATGCAGTAGCAGCAGTAGCAGTAGTAGAGTTATGCAAGTTATGCTGCAAAGTTATGCTGAAATAACTTCCCCATGACTAGGCTGAGCAATTGGCATGTCCCCTCAGACACCGCCTCCTCACGATCAGGGGGGATCTGAAAGCATGAGCATGCACTCAAAAGTTTGCTGGCCCATGGGAAACCACGAAACGCCACATGTTTGGAACGTTCACTAAAGCCACAGCCCGCATGATGGCCCATGCCACATGGCTGTTTTGTGGTTCACAGATTCACAGCTCTCCCTGGAGCATGTGTTTTGAAGAAGCATGGAATGCCATGAATGCAAATGATGTACTGTACGTGACATGATCATGTGTGAAATTGTTTGTTTATCAGTGGAAAGGTGATCGCCCGCGCTGTGGCAACATGGAGGAAGGTGGTCGGTGTGTCTTGTGCCTCCAGAACTGGGGGGATGAGGACAAAGACATCCCTGCTGGGTTTTCCGGCGTGGTGGTCGCTGCGAAATCGCCGCAGTCTGGGGCATGCCTGAAATGCCTCTATGTGCATCGCGGATCGCTCCATGGCTGGGCATTGGCAGAATCTTTCTTACCTTCTTTCACCTTGTAAACTTTCGAGCACCGGCTGCAGAGTGTTCTTTCTCCACATGTCCTCAGGTTCAAGAACGTGCCCCTGCCCACCCTGGTTCGCTCCATGGCGGACAACCAGTCGCTTCAAGAGAAGCGCCTGGCCTGCATCACCCGTCCGTTCGAGTACCCTCCCCCATTGTGGTGGCCCTTTTTGGCACTTCTTTGAGCCTCTTTATGCGGCAATAACTTTCAGGGTCAAAGCCAAGCGCTTCAAGAACAGAAGCCTGCCTGCTTCAGCAACAGGAAGGAGTAGTATAAACAGTCATTGGGGAAGGTCTGGAGTCAGGGTCATTTAGCAGTAACTTCGGCTCATGTTCTGAGCAGGCTTGAAATGTTTGAAGTAGCACTTGTCATCTTTGTTGTTTGCCGGTTGTAATTTCCAAGATCTGACTGGCACCCTGGAGCGTTGCTGGCATTGCTTTTCTCAGGTTCGGCGCATTGCGCAAAGCCCACACGGAGAATCTGGCTCGCAATCCGAAGGCCAAGCCGAGGCATGAGCTGGTAGACCTTGAGCTCTACACCCGCAAGACTGAAAGCTCTTACGTTGACGTGCGCAAGGAACCTGAGAGCTGTGGGCAATTTTTTGTTTCAAACGCCAAACGCATGGTTTTTGCTTCCGGGGAAATTCCCAAAAGGTTGACACTGTGCGTCCCATTGTTTTAGCAACACAGGTAACACAGGTAAGCCCATGGTTGTGAACCTGTGGTCACTTTGCCTCTCGCCAAGGAGCTCATTTGGCAATCGATCCCGGACTATTTTCAGGCCAACGCGCCGGCCGACGTCAAGAAGCGCTGCAAAAACTTGGCCCAGAAGCGGAAGTGGGTGAAGTCGATGGACATCCCGCTCCAATTTGACTGGGCTGGAAATTTGAGCGACACTGACAGTGAGTGAGTGTGTTTCAAGGATTGGGAAAAGGCTTGAAACTCACTGAATGAGAAACTGGAATGATTTGGAAGGGCCGATGTAGACGGACACATCATTAGGCTATCCCATTGTGTTTGCACATGGATTGGCAGGATGAATGCGGGGTGGAGGGCGTGGCCATTGACCCCGACCCGACTCGCAAGAAGATGATTGTCGGGCAGAGGATCAGCGCCGACAAGATAAAGAAGGCCACCCATGAGACCAAGGACTAGGGTGGTGACCCAAACCAAACCATGTTAAGAACTGGCAGCTGTCCTGGCTGCTTTCAGTAGGTTCGTTGGTATTTGGGCTGCCAGTGCTTTGCAACATGTTTTTAGCTTTGTCAGATGTTGTTACAGTTTAATTTACATCTGAGCCGACCCTGCAAATGAGGAGTCGCAGAATGAGGAGCATGCCCGGCAGAAGGAGCAGCTGCAGGTGAAGAGCATCACCCAGGCATTGGGTTGGAAGCATGATGCATGCCCAGGCCCTGAAAAAGCTGGCCCATTGACTTGGTGGTTTGATTGCGGCTGCCACAGCAGCATCCCTTGAAGAGCATTCCGAATTCCTTCCAATCACTTGTGCGACTTCTCCTTTGTTACCGCCACATGTTGTGTTTGAATATGGTTTGTTGCCCCCGATGCAGATTGATTGCTTGCTCGATCGTTTCCCACTAGGAGAAGGCAGATGAGCTGCTGCATGGCAAATCGGACGAGTCTGACAGCGAGAAGTCGGGTGGCGGGAGCTCCCATGATGGCAGCTCCGAGGACTCTGGGTTCGGCATGACATCGGCTCCAGCAGCTCAGTTGCCCTGTGCCGTCCTTTTGACCTTTGGGTTTGCATGGTTTGGTGATTGATGTCGACTCTCAAATTTGGTAAAGATTCAGATTCAGATTTTCAGATTCATGTAGTAAGTATGCTGCTGCCGATGCCGCAGCCAGTAAAGTTATGCCAAGCCCCAGAAGGCTAACCTTGGTATTTGCGGGTTCTTCAGTCAAGTAAGGCCAAAGCAAAGGCGCGGCCCAAGAAGAAGGCAAAGACGGACGCCGTGCAGAAAGGGGCTACGGGCACGCCGATGCGCACAGGCACATCCAGGGAAGCAACCGGGAAGGGGTCTGTGTCTGGCAGTGCGAAGTCAGACACTCACTTGAACTGGCTGAATCCGACCTTTTGACCTTTTGGTTTCCTGGGACCCCATATGGCCGCTTCTTTTAGGTCATACGCCTTTGAGCCTTTGACTCTTTGACCGAAAAAATGGCCATACGTATTTTTACTGCTTTTTTTCAACGACATGTCACATGTCGAAAAAATATGGGTTTCATACGGGTGATTTACGCAAATGACCGAAAAGTCATGGCCATACGGGCAAATACGGCCAAATACGGGAGTGCGACCGAAAAAAAACAGCCATAGGTTTCCTCATTTGGCTCATTTGCTGCAGTCATCTGCTCATGTTCGTCATGGCCCCATGGCTAACCCTCTATTTGTAGGCCAAGGTCAAGGTCCTTCGAAAACTGAGGACAAGGCCTTGCAGGGCCTCATGGACAAGGCGCAGGCCAGCCTTGCTCAGCTGCAGCAAGCTACTGCGGCAGAGATGCGGCCTACCCAAACAAAGCCCAGCATTTTGATTTGTTGGTTCCTCTTTTTTCTCCATTTTTGGCTGCCGCCCCCCAAAGGGAAACCTTCTATTTTCAATTCAGTTCCGTTGAGCGGTGAGGTGGACGCAAAGCATCAAGCCCAAAGAGGTGCAGGGTCGACTGGACAAAGGCCTGCAACTTGCGAGCAAGCTGGAGAGCTACCCCAAGGAGGCCCAGGCGGCTGCGCTCTTGGCGAAGCTGATTGCTGAGAGCGAACGGGTGTCGCAGGAGAGCGCCTAGATCTTCGTTTGGCATGTTTTTTCTCCCTCCACCAAATCCAGGCCAGCCAATGTTTTTTTTGTTTGGAAACCAGAGACAAGACTAGGGCCATAGACTAGTGATCTTTTTTTGGAGCCTCACAATAGGGGCATAAATGAATCAGCACAATCTCAAGAAGCGTACTTTTTGGCTCGCTTCGTGGCACGGCTTTCTCAAAAACGGACGCTTTTTCTTCCAAGTGGAAGTGTATGCAGTTGGAAGATCCAGGCGAGATCATTCAGAAGTTCCAGGGCTCTCTGCAAGGATCTGCCCAGCAGGTGGAAAATGCTTTGGTCTCTTCCTCGGACACGCTGCTCGGCATGTTTGGCCCTCTCTCTGCGGACCAGCGGCAGAACGTGCTCATCGAAATCACGAAGCCCTTGGTGCAGGCGCGCTGAAGTCATGATAGAATCTTCACCGGTCTTTGTGACGTCTCTTTACAATGCCCATGGAGGCTCTCTTCAGTTGAAGCAATCTGTGTAGTCTGTGCAGTCCGTAGTCCAGTCTAATTTCTAATTGACAGATGACAGATGCTCTTTTCACAAGGCTTACTCCAAGCCCCCGGAATTTAGGGTTGCAGATGACATGGCTTTCAGGGTTTGCGTTGCCTGCTCCTTCAAGAAATGTTTGCGTGGTCCAAGTGCGATACCGTTTCTTGTGACATGCGATGCCAGTGCTTGTGACCTCTTTTGGGCCGCTTGGTCGGTTTGGAGGGGGGCGTATGTTAAAATGCCTTTGTCTGCTCTGAAACCCTGAGTCATCCGATATCATGACTTCATAGTAGGGCAGGTGCTGGGCCTGGCACCTGGAAAGGACACTTGTGAGTCATACCGTGAGTCATACCGTCAGAGTCATAGTTACTTTTCATGTCCTTTTTGATGACCTTTCCAGCCCGGCACCTTACAGTGCTGCGACTGTGCTTCACAATGTGATGATGTAGCTTTCACCGGTCCTTGTGGCTTATACTTATGATTTCAATTCCGAGCCCAAGGTTGTATTCTTGCATTGTTCACCCTTCGGGATGTCCTTTCATGGTGCCGGGCCCGGTGCTGTAGATGATGTGATGGAATGCTTTCACCGGATCTTGACGCTTGTCATGCAAGTTCCTAGGTTGCTTTCTTTTCATTCTTCATCCGTGGTAAGTAATGTCACTTCTTTCACGGCACGTTCTGGTCATTCTTCACCCTTGGTGATGTTTTTTTCAATTCAAGGTGCCGGGCCCAGCACCTTATATGATGCGATGTAGCCTTCACCGATCATGGCCAGGTTGTATTCCTTTCATTCTTTATCCACTGTGCTGTCGCGCCGGGCCCGGCACCTTCTCTTCATTCTTCACCATTGATGTCCTTACCAGGTGCCGGGCCCGGCACCTTTCATGATGTGTTCCAGTTCCTAGGTTGTATTTGTTTCCTTCTTCATCCTTGGTGATGTTCTTTTAGTCATTGTGCCGGGCCCGGCACCTTACATGAGGTGATGTAGCTTTCAACAATCATTGTGGCTTGTGTTCCCGTAGTATATTACTTTCATTCTTTATTCTTGGCGGGTTCATCCTTGGTGATGTCCTTTTCAGGTGCCGGGCCCGTCACCTTACATGAGGTGATGTAGCTGTCATCGATCCTTGTGGCTTTTGATTCCAGGTCTCAGGTTGTATGCTTTCCATTCTTCATCCTTTGTGATGTCCTGTCCTGGTGCCGGGCCCGGCACCTTACATGATGTGATGTAATTAGCTTTCACCGGTCCTTGTGGCTGTTGATTCCAATTCCAATGTTGTATTCTTTTCCTTTGTGGTGTCCTTTCCTGGTGCCGGGCCCGGCACCTTACATGAGGTGATGTAAGGTGCCGGGCCCGGCACCTTACATGAGGTTATGTAGCTTGTATCGGTCCTTGTGGCGGGTGATGCTAGGTCATGCCAGGTTGCATTCTGTTCATTCTTTTTGATGTGTGATGTTCTTTGAAGGTGCCGGGCCCGGCACTGTAGACATTACATAATGTAGCTTTCGCCGGTCCTTCTAGCTTTTGATTCCAGTTCCCAGGTTGTATTCTTTTCATTCTGCACCGTTTGTGATGTCCTGTCCTGGTGCCGGGCCCGGCACCTTACATAATGTGATGTAGCTTTCACCGGTCCTTGTGGCTGTTGATTCCAATTCCAATGTTGTATTCTTTTCCTTTGTGGTATCCTTTCCTGGTGCCGGGCCCGGCACCTTACATCAACTCATGTAAGGTGCCGGGCCCGGCACCTTACATGAGATGATGTAGCTTTCATCGGTCCTTGTGGCTTGTGGCTTGTGATGCGAGGTTGTGTTCTTTTCATTCTTTATTCTGTGTGTGGTGTCCTGTCCTGGTGCCGGGCCCGGCACTGTACATAATGTAATGTGGTTTTCCCCGGTCGTCTTGGCTTTGATTCCAGTTCCTAGGCTGTATTCTTTTCATTTTTCATTATTTTTTGTGTCTTGTCCTGGCTTGTGATGCCAGGTTGTATTCTTTTCATTCTTTATTATGTGTAATGTTGTTTGATGGTGCCAGCCCGTCACTGTACATGATGTAATGTAGCTTTCGCCGGTCGTTCTGGCTTTTGATTCCAGTTTCCAGGTTGTATTCTGTTCATTATTCATCCTTTGAATCCTTTGTGATGTCCTGTCCTGGTGCCGGGCCCGGCACCTTACATGATGTGATGTAGCTTCACCGGTCCTTGTGGCTGTTGATTCCAATTACAATGTTGTATTCTTTTCCTTTGTGGTGTCCTTTCCTGGTGCCGGGCCCGGCACCTTACATGAGGTGATGTAAGGTGCCGGGCCCGGCACCTTACATGAGGTTATGTAGCTTTTATCGATCCTTGTGGCGTGTGATGCTAGGTCATGCCAGGTTGTATTCTGCATTCTTTTTGATGTGTGATGTTCTTTGAAGGTGCCGGGCCCGGCACTGTAGACATTACATAATGTAGCTTTCGCCGGTCCTTCTGGCTTTTGATTCCAGTTCCTAGGTTGTATTCTTTTCATTCTGCGCCGTTTGTGATGTCCTGTCCTGGTGCCGGGCCCGGCACCTTACATAATGTGATGTAGCTTTCACCGGTCCCTGTGGCTGTTGATTCCAATTCCAATGTTGTATTCTTTTCCTTTGTGGTGTCCTTTCCTGGTGCCGGGCCCGGCACCAAACATAACATGTAAGGTGCCGGGCCGGCACCTTACATCACATGTAAGGTGCCGGGCCCGGCACCTTACATGAGGTGATGTAGCTTTCATCGGTCCTTGTGGCGTGTGATGCTAGGTCATGCCAGGTTGTATTCTGTTCATTCTTTTTGATGTGTGATGTTCTTTGAAGATGCCGGGCCCGGCACTGTAGACATTACATAATGTAGCTTTCGTCGGTCCTTCTGGCTTTTGATTCCAGTTCCGAGGTTGTATTCTTTTCATTATGCACCGTTTGTGATGTCCTGTCCTGGTGCCGGGCCCGGCACCTTACATGATGTGATGTAGCTTTCACCGGTCCTTGTGGCTGTTGATTCCAGTTCAAAAATGTTGTATTCTTTTCATTCTTAATCCTTTGTGAAGTCCTTTTGGTGCCGGGCCCGGCACCGTATTTTTAATCTTAATGTGATTGAATTGAATCGAATATAGCCTTTGTGTTCTCTTCATTTTATTGTTTTTTAATCTCTTTGGAGGTGCCGGGCCCGGCACTGTATGTAAGGTGACGGTGTGTGATGTAGTCTTCGTTGATCCTTATGGCATGTGATGCCAAGACTGTATTGTTTCCGATTTTCGCTATTCTTGGTGTGCGTTGAAGGCGCCGGGCCCGGCGCCTTACATACCGTATTCGCCGGTCTTTGTAGCTTGTGATGCCAAGGCTGCATTCTTGAAAGTTTTTATGCTTCTTCTCACTTCACAGACTTCATGTCAACCTTTTTGGTTTGTGCGCAGCGCTTTTTTTTCTGCGCCGGTTGACTGTGTTGCCGCCTGTTCATTCACATCACAGATGTCCTTTGATTTTATGTTTGCAGTGCCTGTGTGTGGCAATACACTGTATCGCCGTATTGCGAATTACAAATCGTTGGCCTGTTACATGTTGCTTTGTTGCATACATATATTATTATTTATTTCAGTAACTGCTTTGCCGCTTTGCAAATCAACCCTGAAAGACTTGGGGCAACATGTATGTAGCGTAACATAAATACCATCCTGGCCCAAAGATAGATTCACCAACCTGTTTGGGAGTTTGCAACTTGATTTATTTGAATTGAGCAGGGACATCTTGTTACTTGCATGGTAACAGGTGGTTGGTGAGATTGTCTGAGATTGTGATAAGACTGGAAAGATTCGACAGTCACATTGTAAGATTTGGTAAGATCATCAGTCGAATGTCACTCCCTTGCTTGTGCCCTGAAGGCCAGCATTGACTTGCAATCAGACCTGCTCTTCCGCTTCATCGTCTTGAGGGAGACATCTTGGACAGGGTTCAGCTGCTGGATGCTAAAGCAGCGCTACGGGGACCCAGACTCTGACATGCAGGGCGTCATCTTGACAACCCAGCACCATGCCTTCAATGCTTGGATGGACAAGATGCGGACGGTCCCCCGGGTGGAAGAGATCATGAGCCACATCCCATGTGACTGGTGGTTGCCAGATCTGGCCAGGACAGCAGTTTCATGTCATTAGCTGTGTCAAGGCGGTTTCAGAAACTTGACTTGTTTTTTTTTGTACTGGCGCTTACGGCTTACTCGCCTGTTGGCAAGGTGGACCATGTTGTTTAGTTTGGTGAGGCTGTTGGCAGGAAGCAGTCCACATGAGGGTCAACATGTCACATGACATGTGACACGTGTTATGTCTGTAGAGAGTGCAAAAAATTGCAGTTGTCAGATTGTCAGTGTTGGCATGGAGCAATGCAGTGGGCAATTCAGCGGAGCTTGTTTACGGCCCCTCTCACAGGCAAACAGGGCTTCCTTTCCAGGATTGGCATCGTGTCTGGCGCGCCGCTGACCCTCGCTCCACAGAACGACGGTGTGGTGAACAATACAGGGGTGAGCACGAGAGTCCTGCTGGATGTGCAGAAGTTTTTGGCCATTCGGCCCGACTTCACTGGTGATGAGATGGGCATCCAGAAGGTTGTCTGCGGGATTGGCTTCTCAGCCAGGTGCAACCTGATGTTCAAGACCAACGCAAAGCTGAGGCCTGCTATCGGTGAATTGTATACAGCGCTCGTTTGCCAAACACGTCACATGTCCCTTGACCTTTCCACTTTTCTTGGCAGGGGCCAACAAGTTCTTGCATGTGTAAATGCTGCCAGCCCTGCAGTTCTGCTAGAAGTAGCCTAGGGCATTGTGGAAAATGCGGGGGGTGCTTTTTGTTGCAGGTTGGTTTGTGCTGATGTTGCGGGCTGCAGATTGTATGGGTTGGATTGATGGTCGCCACTTGCATCATGAGGTGTTCACCCACAATTTGCAGCATCTAAATAAGACTAGACTAATTGCCAAGATTCCAAGATTGCATTGCAGCATTGCAGGTGAAGAATCTTGCTGTTTGAAACCCGATTGGATTTGCAGAGTACGGATATTGATTATTTGGCTTGCAGATTGTAGATTATGGTTTGCACGGATTTCCCACGCTCCGGTTCTGACACAAAGTTTGCAGTGTAGATTACGGATTAAGAAGATCCCGTTCTTGACCACAAGAAGGAAGGGCCTCTGGATTATGGATTGCGATTAGGCCCCCGCGATTAGGAACAGGCCAATAAGCCCAAGCTTATCATGATTGATAGATGGATTTCATTGAAATTTGTACTGGCGCCTGAGCAGGTCTCTTTGGGAAGAAGTCACGCAGCTGGCCAAGGAAGCGGTGGATGAGCGGGCAGTCTTCAAGTGCTTGGCGAGCATGGAGTCCAAGTTGGAGAAGTTGCATGATGAGATCGTCGCCCAGTTGTGCAAAGCCGGCCTTCTTGCCTTTTGGTTTCTCATTTTGGTCATTTTAACATGACCCCAAAAGGCTAACTTTGTATTTCCAGCTCCTTCATGGGCAAGTGAGGCTAACACGCCTGACAGCGACGCGGCCATGAAGTTGTGGCAGGGCCTGATCTCGCTGCCTAGCATCAAGCAGATGGTGGAGAAGCGAGCTGCGGAGGACATGTCCTCTGAGGAGCTTGATGCTTTGCCAGACTTATCTTTCCTTTTCATATCGAATCTTGCTTGTCTGGCCTGGTTCTTTCTTCCCAGACTGCAAAAAGGTAAGTTCTGTAGAGGTCCATGTCTCGCCCAGGATGCCAAGAAGAGCTTCCTGGCCACGCTGGAGATGTTGGAGGGCACCATCCCTGACACCCAGGAGGCCCTGGCAGATCTTGACCTTCTGCTGGGGGAGCGCTGGCAGGAGGAGGATGGGATTGTGGATCCCAGATGGAAGGGCAGCAAAGATGCCGCGGCGGAGCGCGCGATCATGGAAAAGGCGGTGACTGCAGGCGCAGGGTTTCCAGCAGAAAAAGGGTCGATGAACAGATGGCGGTCTTCAAGATAGCTTGATCCCCTGACGCTTTGCGACTTCTGATGGGTTTGCTTCTGACTCTCAACAGTCTTGACATTTGTTATCTCATGAACTTGGCATGCCCATAATTGCACTGGGGCTTGAATAAGGCATGCGAGACAGCACACCTTGCTTTTACCTGACTACAGTTGGCAGTTGGTGTTTCCAGGCGCTTCTGCCAGAATACTTTCAGACACTGGCAAGTTGGGGCAGTTGAGCCCGCCTTTGCAGGGTGCCTGAAAAAGTGTTTCCTTCTGCATTGTCAGGTTTGGCAGAGGTGTACTTGAAGAAGGCGGGCAAAGACAAGGCTGCCTTCAGGTTGCTCGTCAAGACGATGCTGCCAGCCTTGATGAAGTTCCAGAAAATTGTGGGTCCCACTCCGGAGGACGTGCTGCCCCTATGGCGAGCGCTCAAGGAGACTGCGCCTGAGGTGGGAGACTTGGTGCCGGCGCTGGGAGAGGCGGTGGGGCGCTTGGAGAAGGCTCTGGAGCAGAGCTCGCGCGACTTTGGTGAAGTCTCTCGGCATGCCCAAGGCCTCTGCGAAGATCTGCAAAATGTTTGAGGGCGTGGCTCCGAAGGTGGGGTTGTGCAAATTTTAGTAACACCAAGCTCCTCAAGTGTCGAGTAGTTGCACAGTGACTGGGCATGCTTCCCCCGTTCGCGCTTGATTTCCCACAGCTGTGCTCCAGGAAGTGACAACTCTTGTCACGACGCTGGCTTTGGTGGCAGAGGGTGCTTCGGACAAGAATCTTGGCTCCGATGCCAGCGCTTCAGCACTGGGCCAGGCGTTGCCTGTGGCAATCAAGCTGCGGTCGCTGAACAAGGAGTTCCTGGCCAGCCTGGCAGAGGTTGCGCCGTCCGAGCAGGGAAAGCTGGAAATCCTGGAGGGCTTTGCCAAAAGCTTCGAGACGGCTATGAGCCAGTACCTCAAGAAAGCGTGCGAGCAGCTGAAGGACACCAAGCGAGTCCTGGACAGCTATAGGCGGCACGGCATTGGCTCAAAATGGGTCACCTTTTTTTCCCACATTGCAATGGTCATGGTTTTCAAAACATCGGCCGCTGTGCAGTATCTCACCTAGCCAGGCAGATTCATTTAATCATTTCCTGGCCAACTGAAAACCACCGAATAGACTTTGTCTAAGTATGAAGCAGGGGAACCCCTGCGCCTGAACATTGACTTCTGATCAAGTAAGTGGCGGTTTTTCGTGGTTGCCAGCTGAAGGACTGGGTTGCGTATGATGTTGTACAAGGGATGAAGCATTGCCACAGTGACAAGCATAAATAAGTGCAGTATAGGCAGTGGCAGTATCAGTGTAAGTCACTGTAAGTCAGTATAAGTGTAAGACATTTGAGCAAGGGATGGAGCATTGCAGCAGTACGTGGGTTCCCTCAGCAGGAGTCTGGCCATATGTGACATGTGCGGTTGCAGGCAAGGTGTAAGGCCAGTGAGGAAGGTGAGCTTGTCCAACTTTAGAAGCCCCAACCCCAGCCCTTTTCTTTTGACATTTTGTTCTGTGGGCATGCGGTTTTTTTCTATCAGCGCCGCGCGACGAAACATTTGGCTGATGTCAGGGGCGTGGAGGAGCTGTTCGAGGAGTGCAGCGAGATCGACGACATGGCTGAGCTCTTTGCCGATGAGGCGAAGGTGAGCGCGGACTTGGAGAAGATGCGTGGGGGGCGCGATGAGTTGAACAAGGTGCTGCCGCTCATCAAGATGATCCTGGGCAGCGCCATTCCGATCAAGGGGTGGAGCGCTGAGCACCTTGAGGAGCTCAGCGTGGAGATCAAGGCCTGCCCTCGCTCGCCTGGGTTTGTGGTGGATTTGCGGGAGCCCCAAATTTCTGTGTTCGTTTCAATCCATAGAAAGAACACTCACTGAGTGGATCATGATGTCATGGATTCGGCATGCATATTACATATTGTGGACTGCAGATTATGGGTTGCGCGATGTTGCATGGTTTCCGATGCTCCAGCATTCAAATTGCCACATTTTTTGCAGTATGGTCCGGTCCTGGTCCAGTATGGAAGATCAGCAACCAAACCAAGGATTAAGCAGATTGGGGCTTCGAAATAGGCTAGTTCAGTTGTTCCATGTACCGTACCTAGGGAAATTCGAAATGCTGATGTATCACATGATTGATGTTTGGCTTCGGATTGTATCCTTTGCGCTGTCGGGGAACTGCAAGCTTGTCCAAGGGTCCTGTGAAAAGGGTCAAGAGTCTGGCAACTGAGGTTATGGTGAGTGGCTTCACAAAACATGTGACTGCGGTCCAATGCGATTGGATTGGAAGGCTAGTTGGGTCACCGCAACGCATGAAGGATGGAGTCCGGATGGAGTGGAGTGAATGTTACATTACAGGATTCAGTCAGAAGTCCAAGAACATTTCCTGACAGAATGATTGGCGATGTTCATGTGTGTGTGTGTGGCATTTTGTCAGATGATTGATTAACATTGCATTATTTATGTGACATGTGACATGTGACATGTGACAATTGTCCAAATTTGATTCCTGAATTTTCTGGCACTGGGAAAGTAACTTGGGGCCTGCGAAGGAGTTCAGGGCAGATGCCGCAATGGCCGCTGCCTGCATGGTGGCTGGCGACTTGGTGGTCAACCCGACCGCGTACGCCAAGGATCAGAAAGGGGCGCTGGCTCAGGCAGGCATCGCTTCCGTTTTGCTGGATCTCATGGGCAGGATTTTGGTCACTTGTGGTCTTTTGCAGTGTCACTGGCTGATCATATGGTGATTCACATAGAATCATACCATACAGTCATACAGGAGTCATACAGTCATACAGTCATAGAGTCATACATGTTACATCTCACTTAACTTAGTTCAAAACTGAAACACGCGTTTCTTGCACTGGCCTTGTGACGGCCAATTGTGGCACGATTTCACAAACAATCGGCAGGCCCCCCACAAAAAATGATCTAACATAACAATACTCAGAATGGCCTTCAAACTTCCAACCCAACACATTTGGCAATGCAATATGGGAACAGACTCTTGAGCTTGCCAAAGGCCCGCTGTGCAGCTGAAAAGCATGAAGGGTTCATCTCAAATCTTGTTTGACACTTACAGCACAGGCTTGGCAGGCCAGTTTCCTTTCCTGCTCACATGACTATATGACAATGTGGACTATTATTTTGGCTATTGAAACTATTTGGCAAACATAAGATAAGGTGGCATAATCAGTGTTGACTCGAACATCCTGGCACCAGCGTCCGATGTTGCATCCGAAAGCTGCGCACTTGCCCTCTCCACACACCCTCGCCTGTTTCCGTATGAGTGTTTCTGACTGATTGATGGAAGGTTTGGGGCATGTTAGGCATACGGTTTTCTCTTCAAAATAAATTTGTACGAGCCAGTGAAGCTGACATAGGGACTGGACTTTGGACCCTTGCCACAATTGAACGTACATTCCTGGGTCAATGCAAGGTCTGGGAGAGTCTCCTCCATTTCAACTTTCTCTTTTTCTGTCAGGTGACGCAGTTTTTGGCCAGCGCCCTGGGCATGTCGCGCGCCGACCTTCCGACGGGTTTGAGAAACCGCTTGGCGTCCTGGCATGAGGGCCCGAAGGGCTCGAAACGCAAGAAGCGTGGGTAGAGGGCAGCGCTAGTGCAGAAGTACGGAGGTGGGAAAAAAGCTGCCGCTGACATCGCCATTTCAGGGCGCCTTAAGCTGGTCATGGCCTTGGTTCTTGATTTGGTGGTGCAAGTTTTGAGCTACTGTAGGACCACTTTTACAAATAGTTCCTGGAAATTTATAAATAGTTCTGAAAGATGTTGACAGGCTCACAGACAAAGAGGCCAATGCCCGTCCCAAAATACAGTTGCCAAGATGAGGCTTAAATGCTCGCTGCTCAGTGCGGCTGCGCAGCTACGCCTTCCCGAAGACAGCCGAACACTTCAGGGTCACCATCGCCTTTCATCTGCACTGCTGTACAGCAGGGATGACAACATAGAAGCCTTGTGGGTGCAATCTGAGCTTGCCTTGGCCATCAGACGTGGCTGGAGACCCCCTCGGCCGATGGCCCGTGGGGGCCAGCACCCAACCGTGGAACCAGCCTTTCAAGTCCCACAGGGAAGCTTTCCAAGCCAACTGGAGCTCCAGAGCCTCCCACCAAGCCTTGCAAGATTCCTGTACCACAAGGAGGTTGACAACTTGCTGTCCGCAGCCCTCAATACAGACGAAGAAGCTCTCGCAGTGGAGAGGGCCGCCCTGGACTCTTCGGAGGCCGAATCCGAAGAACTGCCAGGCGAGCAACCACATTCGCCAGGGCCCTCGCATCGCCCGCTGGCTCCAACTCTCGCAGTCGACTCGATCGGCATTCGCCTTGTGCCCTCGGGATCCGTACATGCCGTGCTTAGCACTCACGGCAGCTCAGTGCAAACAGCATGCGGATTGCACTTTAAAGAGTGCTCATACCCCGTGCGCCAAATTCATCCGGACATGCAGCTCTGCAAACGCAAAGCATGCATGGCCTTGCTGTGCTAAAATGAGCTAGGCCTTCCTTGATGATGTTTACGTTGTCACCACGGCGCCGGGAGCGCGGCGGGCGCTGGACACGGTCACCGGGGCCATAGCTGCGCATTGCGGCATCGCCGCCAATCTGGGCAAGACGCGGGTGTTCAACCTTACAGGAGAACCCGCGCCCGGCAACATAGCGGCGCTTGGCGATGGCGTCTGGTGCTCGGACAAAGCGACCCACGAGCGTGGCCTTGTCGTTCTGGGCACGCCCATCGGCCACTCAGACTTCGTACACACGTGGTCCCAGAACCGCGTGGCGACGGAGCGCGTGTTCCTTGACATGCTGCCCCGCGTCCCGGATCTGCAATGCGCGTGGTTGTTGTTGGCCATGTGCGCGGCTCCCCGAGCCAATCACACCCTCCGCACTGTACCGCCCACCCAGGCCGCACCTTATGCCGCGGCGCACGACGAAGCCTTGTGGGACACGCTGCTCCGGTGCTTGGGTGGCTCGCCGCCCGATGGTCTCGCGTATGCGCGGGATGTCGCGGGCCTCCCGGCTGCCATGGGCGGCCTGGGGCTGTGCTCCGCTTCGCGCGTTTCTCCAGCGGCCTATTGGGCGGGGTGGGCAGACGCGCTCACCGTCATACAGACGCGCCGGGCCGGCTTCGCGGAAGCGCGGGTCGCCGAGCTCAGCTCCCCAGCGCACGGGCCCGGTCCGCCTAGCTTGCGGGAGGCGGAGGCGGCCCGAGCACAGTTGCAAGCAGAAGGTTGGACTACTGTTCCATCTTGGCAGGACTTGCTGGAGGGCGCGCGCCCCCAGCACAACGACCAGGCTGTAGGCCTTGGGGACTGGCCGCACGGCTGGCAGTTTCACGCGTCGCGAATACGCCACTCCCACTTCCGCGACCGCGTGCTCTTGCCTTCCTTGCCGCCGTCTCTGAGGGCGTTGCTCCGGTCCCAAGCGGGGGCTCAGGCTGGTGCCTGGCTGACAGCCATCCCGGCTGATGTGTCTACCGCATTGTCGCCAGGTTCCATGCAGGTTGCGCTGCGGCGCAGGATGCGGCCCATCGCTCCCAACCGATGCGGGGGTGAGGGGCCCGGCTGCGGAGGCGTCGCTGACGCTTTCGGGGATCATGCCCTTGCTTGCCCGCGGACTGGTCTGCTCGCTCGGCGCGCGAAGGTTGTCGAGCGGGCCTGGGTGCGGGTCGCGCGCGAAGCTGTGGGCCCAGAAGGTCAGGTGGTGCCGCAGCAGTGGCTCGCCCACACCACGGCCGTTGGAGTCGACGCGCGGGACAGACGCCGCTTGGACCTGGTCATCTACGGTGTTTCCCCGCGGGGGGAGGCACTCTGCTGCGACGCCACGCTTGTGTCGCCGCTGACGCGCTCGGGAGCCCCTCAGCCCCGGGCGTCGGAGGAGGACGGAGCGGCCTTGCGGGTGGCTGAGCGCCGGAAACGGGCGACGTACCCCGAGTTGCTCGCTCAGGGGCCGCAGCGGCTCCTGGTGCTTGGCTCGGAGGTAGGCGGGCGCTGGAATGACGAGGCCTTGGGGCTCGTGCGGGACCTTGCGCGCTGTCGCAGCTTGCGGGCCCCCCCTGCTGTGCGCCGGCCAGCAGCCCAAGGGTGGCAGCGGCGCTGGTGGGCGGAGCTTTCCGTTGCGGTGCAGCAGGCCGTTGGGTCCACGGCCTTGGGCCGCGCATGGCCGGCAGCGCCTCAGGGCCCCGGCCTGCCCGAGCCGCCGCTGGAGCACGTGCTCGGGCTCGCCGCGGATGCGGGCGCGAGCCGCCTGCCCTTGCGCGGCTGAGCTGCTTGCCTCGCACTCGGCGCGGGTGCTGGTCTGTTCCAGCCGGCGTTTCACTTGCGATGCTTGGAAAAAGGCGCGCGAAAAAAATAAAATAAAAAAAATGAGCTATTGCTTGCCATGCCTCGGCACCCACGGAGCACTCAAACTCTGCGCAGCTCACACCGCAGGTATGCGTCCGACGGCGCGTCAGCAACTCAGCAGTGCTCATGCGCCAATCAAGTGCCTGCCATTCGCATTGACTTTACATACTCCGCAGCTGTTTTCCTTCCATCAAACCAGCCTTCAAAACATGCCTTGTTGAAGCACATGGATCGCGATAGGCTCCCAGATGTCCTTATAGACGCCAGGGTCCCAGAAGGCCTGCAGGACCGAACTGCAGCTCCTGAGCCAAGCCTTTTTTGACGACACCCCAGAGGTGTCAGTGGAGCACCACTCGCTATCGGCGGGGTGGCTCACCCGCATCCAAACCGTTTTTCGCAATGCCCTGGCCCTGTGCCAAGCAGCGCACTTGTCGAATCTCAAGGCCTTCGACAAAAAGATAGCCGACCTGTGTCTCACACAGCCAGATGCCAGCCTTGGCCTTCGCACAGTGAACACACAAGAGCTCTTGTCGGCGGATCGCAAGCTCTGGGCAGCCATATCAGACCTCCTCGGACAGCAATGGTCACTGGACGATGCCTTGTACGAGCTAACGCTAACGCATATGAGAAACGATGTGCACCACGCCCGGCAACACCGCGGCAGAGGCAACCCAAGCGCAACCTTAGGCCAGCCCGCGAGCCTTCACGTCCAGCCAAGAAAGGCAAGGGGAAGTCCAAAGGAGCCCTGCCACCGCCTAAGCCCAAAGCAGAGTGGTGCACTACATACAAAGGGTGCGAAGTCTGCCGACGCTATCAGACAGGCCTTTGCACTAACGACCGGTGCCGTTTCGCCCATGTGTGCGCCATCATGGGCTGCCAGCAAAAGCACCCTGCCATGGACCACAACAAGCACACATGAAACAGCCCTGATCTTGGGCCGGCACAGGATCGGGCAGCCACACTGCAGCCGGCCGGGCCCGACTCCGGCCTTGCCCTGCGCATACCACAATGGGCCTGGCACAACGCCAAGGCCACACATGCTCGCCAACGCCAGCTCATCGGAACCGCCGTTGCATTCAGCCTCAAAAAAGTTGTTTTTGGACGTGTTTTCGGGTAGGCTACACCCGGTGACATCGGCAGCCATTAGCCTTGGCCTCGACTGTTTTGAGCCTTTTGATCTGGATGAAAACACCGCGCATGACATACTGGACAACGAAGTCTTTGAAGCTCTTCTCAGACTATGTTGGTCAGGAATCGTGGTGTTGATAATGCTTGCCCCGCCTTGCAAGGAATATTCCAGACTCAAACTACGCCCAGGCGGACCCAAAGCCTTGAGGACGCCGCAATACATGAACGGAGTCCCCGGCCTTTCGCCGTCGCAACGCAAAAAAACTGCTGGATAGCAAAACTATTCACGAGCGCGGCAGAGCCTTGTTCAGAGCAGTAGTCTCCAAAGGAGGCGTCGGCATCTGGGAACAACCGCCCTCCGCCATGTCCTGGCTGGAAGAGGCCAATTTCCAAATGCTGCGCGACCACCAATGCGCCTTGGTGTGGGTAGACGCCTGCAGGCACAATAAAGCCTTCTCCAAGTCATGGGCTTTCGGCTGCAACAGCGCCAAAATCCAGGCCCTGGAAGCCCGTTGCAATCACTCATACAAGCATCAAAGCATTGCAGGCGTAAAGGAGCAAGGGGTATACCTCAGCACTCTGACCGCAGAATACCCACCTTCCTTGGCCTTGCAACTTGCCCAGGTAGGCATAGGAAGGGTCAGCAAAACGGGCTCTTTCCGACAAGCACTGCCACTGCACTCCGAAATACCCAGGACCATCTCATTAGCGCCTTGCAGGCTCCCAACCTGCGACGGAGCAGGAATGCACTCGTCCGCAGACTGGTGTCATCCAAAGCCAGAACACCCACTGCAAGCAGTGGCCAGGCCCTGGCTGCGTTGGATGCATGAGCGAAAATTGGTGCCGCGAATCGTGGCGCACGTCAAGAATGGCTCGCCAGACTGCCCTCTCACGCCGTCCGAAAGCCTGGAAGTGGCGAACATGGCTTACACAGCTCTGCAATTGCCCTGCCCTCCAGATATGGGCCCCGAGGCAGGACAGCCATACAGACTCCATTTGCTGCAGGCCTTAGCCAACTCTTGGGGTGACCCAGACATGGCCCTGCTGCCGTTTTTGCAACACGGAGTACCGACGGGAGCTGTCTCAGCCTTGCCACCCAGCCTGCAATGGCCGGCCAAAAAGCCGGACACTGCCGTGCCGCCAGATCTGGGTTTGTCTTTTTTTGGTGTGTTGAGTTGCTTCAAAAGGCAGAAGGTGGGACCTCCCCGAATCATACCCCCGAATCATACCCCCGAATCATACCCCGAATCATACCCCCGAATCATACCCCTTAAAACGTATGCTGCAAGATGCTACTGTTCTTCTACCGTTTTGTGTTGTTCACTGTCTCCACAACAACCACCACCAGCGCTACCCAATACTACCACTGCCACTGCCACTGCTACTACTACTACTACTTCAATTACTACTTCAATTAGTACTACTGCTGCTACTACCACTCCTACTACTACTACTACTACTACTACTACTACTACTACTGCTACTACCGCGACTACGAGTATTACTACCACTACCACCGCTACTGCCGCTGCTACTACTACTCTACTGCTTCTACTTCTGCTTCTGTTACCCTTACTACTAACTACTGCGACTACAACCTTGACTACTACTACTACTACTACTACTACTACTACTACTACTACGACTACAACCTTGACTACTACTACTACTACTACTACTAGTACTACTACTACGACTACTACCTTTATTACTGCTACTACTTTTACTACTACTACTACTACTACTACTACTACTGCTGCTACTACTACTACTACTACTACTATTCCTGCTTCTGCTGCTGCTGCTACTACTCACTACTACCACATACATCATTCTGAGTGTATAATCAGTGCCGTTTTGCGCCTAGCCGAATCATACCCGCGAATCATACCCGAATCATACCCGGACAATGAGCTTCCCCTGCCAAGGCTAGTGCTAAGTCTTTTTCACAGCGTCCGCACCACTACAGCCGCTGCTGCTTATGCTACAGCTGCTACCACTACTTCTGCAACTTCTACTACGACTACCACTACTACTGCCACTACTACTACTACTACCACAGCTTCTACGAGTTTGTAATCAGTGCCGTTTTGCACCTAGCCGAATCATACCCGCGAATCATACCCGAATCATACCCGCGCAATGAACTGGCCTTGCCAAGGCCAGCGCCAAGTCTTTTCAAAGCTTCCGCGCCACTACAGTCGCTGCTTCTACTGTTACTACTACTACTACTACTACTACGACTATTGTTACTACTACTACTACTACTACGACTATTGTTACTACTACTACTACTACTACTACTACTACTACTACTACTACTACTACTACTACTACTACTACTACTACTACTACTACTGATGTGACTACTACAATATTACTACTAGTACTACTACTTCTGCGAACTGCTACTACTACTACTGCTGCTGCTGCTGCTTCCACGAATCATACCCCCGAATCATACCCCGAATCATACCCGCGAATCATACCTGCGAATCATACCCCATACTCAAACCTTCCTGCCCGGCCACCTTAAAAAATACAATCCCATCTAGAGATCTGTGAAGGCAACTGGAAGATGGCCGAGGACGAACCAGAGACAGTGCAAAGCCTGTTACGCAATGAAATTGCCAACAACTAGATTGTAGAAACCGGCCTTAGCATTGCCGAGGCTCGTGAAAAATGGCCTTTAGGTATCGCCGTAGGCAAATTAAATGTTGTCTTTGCAGAAGGAAAAGAGCCTCGCCTTGTCCTGGACAGCACCGTGTGCCACGTCAACACAAGATGCCATTTACCAGAGCGCCTCAGCCTGCCAATGGCTTCAGACCTGGCACTGTCCAGCCTTCGTGGGTGCAAGCATTGACTTCAAAGCCGCTCACAAACAGGTGCAGGTCCGCCCTGAAGAGCATGGTCTTCTACTGTTTGCCTTTCAGGAAGAACTCTACCATTATAGAGTATGCCACTTTGGAGGCCGTTTCTCGGCATTCTGGTGGCAGCGCACTGGCGCATTTCTACTCCGTCAAGTGCATGGGCTGTTGGCTTGGAAGCCCCACAAAGCCTTCCTTTTCGTAGACGACCTGCTGTGCGCACTCGTCCGAGATAGCGCTTCAGAAATGTTCGCCTTAGTGGTGCTGTTCTTCTGCGCGATTGCTGCGCCAATTTTGTGGAAGAAGGCGCAGTTCCAGGACAGCCTCATTTGGTGTGGCTGGGAGATCAACTTCTCCCACGACACCATTCAGCTCGTGTCCGCTAAGCTGATGAAGCTGGACGCCTTGACCAAAGCACTGCTGGGAAACCAAACGGGTACTCCGTAAAACACTCGAGCAGTGCATAGGCTTGCTCATTTGGGCCACCAGTATTGCATTGCATCTCAGATCTTGGTTAGCGCCGCTGTACTCTGATCTCAACAGCCCACCGGGCTCGATGCACTCAATACCACCGCAAATGTGGTCAGCCTTCAGAGCCTCCTTGAACAAGGACCTCAAAACCAGCCATAGCCTTCCCAGCCTGTGGATCGCAATGGGCTCCAAAATTTTGTGAAATTTCAGGCCGCCCCATACACTGCCCTCAGGACATCCCGCGTGTGCCAGGCACAAGCAAACCCACGTGGGTACGTATCGCGGATCCGAATAACCCCTATACTGGCCTTTCCAAGTCGAGCCAGCAATGCCTTACGTGGCTGGCCTCGTGCTTCCAGCACTCGCCCGTTCAGCCCTTGGCACGGCCACACCAGCTGCAAGCACTGGCAGCCGCGGATGCCTGTGCCGAAGACGACTTGGTAGGTATAGGGGGCTGGGCAATCACTTCATCACAAGTGGTTTGGTTTGCCGAAGCCTGGAACATGCAGGACATACGAGCAGTATGGCCTTGCCTTGTCAAGCCTGGACAGCGGTACATTGCATGTTTCGAAACGCTGGCGCAGTTGGCACTGTTGCAAGCCACCCACAGCCATATTGGTGGTGGGCACTACTCGTTCAGCATGCCTTCAGGCACTGATAATTCGGCAACAGAAGCAAGCCTTAACAAGTTGTTCACGACCTCCTAGCCGTTGCAACTCTTCGTGCAGCTAACAGCCTTCTGGGCTCATGCACACAACGTGTTGCTGCAGCCAACACACGTTCCAGGAAGGAACAATGATTGGGCAGACGACCTAAGCAGAGCTCGGTTGGCCCGATTCAGCCATCGCCCTGAGAGTCGCGTACGCTTCAGCCCTGCAGGCCTTGCAGGCAGAGGCATCCAGCTGTGTCCGATTGATGCGCCCTGGCGCCCGGAACATCTGGCAGCTGCCGCCAGCAGCGTGTAGCCAAGCCTTACTGCATCCCAACATGCATGGCGACCCGACATCGCCCTGGCAACCAGAATATCTGGCTGCATCAGTCAGCAGCTTGACAGCAAGCCGCTTTGACCAAAAAAGGGCGGTCCCTGAGCAACAGGATGCTCACGACCAAGAGAGTGCAATGTCATGCGACGCTTGCCCTTCCAGGTACAACCCCACTCTGAAGGGGGGGTGATGAGGCCGGCGGCCCAGCTGGCTCGCTTATACCGGGGTTGCCTGAAACACTGAAGGGGGGTCAACGCACCTCCTGCTCCAGGCGCATCCGTGCCCTGGAAGCAGTGCTACTTTCAGCAATCCCGGTTAAAAGAAGATAGGAGCAGTGCAACATGCCTTAACGCTTAGGGTTTTCTTTTCCCTTGTGTTTAGGGCATGTTGTGAATCTACTTCCGCGGTGGCCGTTTTGCTCCTAGCCTTGACCCAAACTTGTTCTGTTTCATTTGAAACCCACCCACCCACCCTGCACTGCCTTGCACAAGGCTCTGCAAAGGGAAGTTGCAGACGCTCTGCACTTCCGTTCATGGTCTCCGGACCTCCCGGTCTCCGGACCGCTCACGGTCTCAGGACCACTAGGTCTCCGGACCGGCGTGGGCACGCCTGCCACGCCTTGCGCGCACTGCACGCACTTGCAAGGACACGCGTTGTCTTGCCTTTAAGTTTCACGGGGGGTCAACGCACCTCCTGCTCCAGGCGCATCCGTGCCCTGGAAGCAGTGCTACTTTCAGCAATCCCGGGAAAAAGAACTGCGGCCGCTTCGGACTTGCTTTGTTCTTTTGGGTGGTCTGGTTTGGGTTCAAGATAGGAGCAGTGCAACATGCCTTAACTTCGGGCTGTATCTGCCACAGCTTTCGGGCTGTGGCTGCCACAGCCTTTGGGCTGTGGCTTTGGTACAGTCTTCGGGCTGTATCTGCCACAGCTTTCGGGCTGTGGCTGCCACAGCCTTCGGGCTGTGGCTTTGGTACAGTCTTCGGGCTGTATCTGCCACAGCTTTCGGGCTGTGGCTGCCACAGCTGTCGGGCTGTGGCTTTGGTACAGTCTTCGGGCCGTATCTGCCACAGCTTTCGGGCTGTGGCTGCCACAGCCTTCAGGCTGTGGCTTTGGTACAGTCTTCGGGCTGCATCTGCCACAGCTTTCGGGCTGTGGCTGCCACAGCCTTCGGGCTGTGGCTTTGGTACAGTCTTCGGGCTGTATCTGCCACAGCTTTCGGGCTGTGGCTGCCACAGCCTTTGGGCTGTGGCTTTGGTACAGTCTTCGGGCTGTATCTGCCACAGCTTTCGGGTACTAAAGCCACAGCCCGAAGGCTGTGGCAGCCACAGCCCGAAAGCTGTGGCAGATACAGCCCGAAGACTGTACCAAAGCCACAGCCCGAAGGCTGTGGCAGCCACAGCCCGAAAGCCGTGGCAGATACAGCCCGAAGACTGTGCCACAGCGCGAAAACTGTGGCAGATACAGCCCGAAGACTGTACCAAGGCTACACATACATACATACATACATACATACATACATTACATACATACATACACACATACATTACATACATACATACATTACATACATACATGCATTACATACATACATACATACATACATACATACATACATACATACATACATACATACATACATACATTACACACATACATACATACATTACATTACATACATAAATACATACATACATACATACATACATGCATACATACATACATTACATACATAACATTACATTACGTTACGTTACGTTACACTACATTGCACTACATTACATTACATTACATTACATCACATTACATTACATTACATACATACATACATTACATACATTCATACATACATTACATTACATTACGTTACGTTACGTTACATTACACTACATTACATTACATTACATACATACATACATACATTACGTACATACATGCATACATACATACATTACATACATACCTACATACATTACATTACATACATACATACATACATATGCCAAAGCCACAGCCCGAAGGCCACAGCCCGAAAGCTGTGTACCAAAGCCACAGCCCGAAGGCTGTAGCAGCCACAGCCCAAAAGCTGTGGCAGATGCAGCCCGAAGACTGTACCAAAGCCACAGCCCGAAGGCTGTGGCAGCCACAGCCCGAAAGCTGTAGCCCGAAGGCTGTGCCAGCCACAGAAAGCTGTGGCAGATACAGCCCGAAGACTGCACCAAAGCCACAGCCCGAAGGCAAGTATCTGCCACCGATGATGCTGATGATGATGATGATGATGAACTGACATGATAATCATCATGACACCAGCAGTCATCATGATATTCATGTCCACGCATCTTCTGCATCTCAAATCGGGTCTAACGGGACACTTGAAACGTATATTAAAAAAAGATAAGGACGATGACGAAGAAGATGATGATGAGCACCGTGATGATGATGATGATGATGATGATGAACTGACATGATACTCATCATGACGCATCCTCAGCATCAGCAGTCATCATGATAATCATGTCCGCGCATCTTCTGCATCTCACACCGGGTCTAACGGGACACTTGGAACGTAAATAAAAAAAGATAAGGACGACGACGAAGAAGATGATGATGATGAGCACTGTGATGATGATGATGATGATGACGATGATGAACTAACATGCTGATGATGATGATGATGAACTGACATGATAATCATCATGACGCATGCTCAGCATCACCAGCACTCATCATGAAAATCATGTCCACGCATCTACTGCATCTCAAATCGGGTCTAACGGGACACTTGAAACGTATATAAAAAAGAGATAAGGACGAAGAAGATGATGATGATGAGCACCGTGATGATGCTGATGATGATGATGATGAACTGACATGATAATCATCATGACGCATCCTCAGCAGCACCAGCAGTCATCACGATACTCATGCCCACGCATCTGCTGCATCTCGAATCGGGTCTAACGGGACACTTGAAACGTACATAAAAAGAGATGATGACGAAGAAGATGATGATGATGAGCACCGTGATGATGCTGATGATGATGATGATGATGAACTGACATGATAATCATCGTGACGCATCCTCAGCATCACCAATCGGCTCTAACGGGACTGATGATGATGATCATGATGAGCACCGTGATGATGATGATGATGATGACGATGAACTGACATGATAATCATCATGACGCATCCTCAGCATCACCAGCAGTCATCATGATAATCATGTCCACGTCATCTTCTGCATCTCAAATCGGGTCTAACGGCACACTTGAAACGTATAATCATCATGACGCATCCTCAGCATCACCAGCAGTCATCATGATAATCATGTCCACGCATCGGCTGCATCTCGAATCGGGTTTAACGGGACACTTGAAACGTATATTAACAAAATAAGGACGATGACGAAGAAGATGATGATGGTGAGCACCGTGATGATGCTGACGATGATGATGAACTGAGATGATAATCATCATGACGCATCCTCAGCATCACCAGCAGTCATCATGATAATCATGTCCACGCATCTTCTTCATCTTAATCGGGTCCAACGGGACACTTGAAACGTTTATAAAAAAGATAAGGACCATGACGAAGAAGATGATGATTAGCACCGTGATGATGATGATGATGATGAACTGACATGATAATCATCATGACGCATCCTCAGCAGCACCAGCAGTCATTACGATAATCATGTCCACGCATCTGCTGTGATTCGCTGATGATGATGATGAGGATGCTGATGAACTGACATGATAATCATCATGACGCATCCTCAGCATCACCAGTAGTCATCATGATAATCATGTCCACGCATCTACTGCATCTCAAATCGGGTCTTTCGGGACACTTGAAACGTATATAAAAAGAGATAAGGACGATGACGAAGAAGATGATGATGATTAGCACCGTGATGATGATGATGATGATAATGATGAATTGACATGATAATCATCATGACGCATCCTCAGCATCACCAGCAGTCATCATGAGAATCATGTCCACGCATCTGCTGCATTTCAAGTCGGGTCTAACGGCACATTTGAAACGTATAATCATCATGACGCATCCTCAGCATCACCAGCAGTCATCATGATAATCATGTCCACGCATCTGCTGCATCTCGAATCGGGTCTAACGGGACACTTGAAACGTATATAAAAGCAGATAAGGACGATTACGAAGAAAATGATTATGATTAGCACCGTGATAATGATGATGATGATGATGATGATGATGATGATGATGAACTGACATGATAATCATCAAGACGCATCCTCAGCATCACCAGCAGTCATCATGATAATCATGTCCACGCATCTGCTGCATCTCGAATCGGGTCTAACGGGACACTTGAAACGTATATCAAAAAAGATAAGGACGATGACGAAGAAGATGATGATGATGAGCGCCGTGATGATGATGATGATGATGATGAACTGACATGATAATCATCATGACGCATCCTCAGCACACAGTCATCATGAGAATCATGTCCACGCATCTTCTGCATCTCGAATCGGTCTAACGGCACACTTGAAACGTATAATCATCATGACGCATCCCTCATCACCAGCAGTCATCATGATAATCATGACCACGCATCTGCTGCATCTCGAATCGGGTCTAACGGGACACTTGAAACGTATATAAAATGAGATAAGGACGATGACGAAGAAGATGATGATGATGAGCACCGTGATGATGCTGATGATGATGATGATGAACTGACATGATAATCATCATGACGCATCCTCAGCATCACCAGCGGTCAGCATGATAATCATCCTGACGCATCACCAGCAGTCATCATGAGAATCATGTCCACGCACCTTCTGCATCTCAAATCGGGTCTAACGGCACGCTTGAAACGTATAATCATCATGACGCATCCTCAGCATCACCAGCGGCCATCATGATAATCATGTCCACGCATCTGCTGCATCCCGAATCGGGTTTAACGGGACACTTGAAACGTAAATAAAAAGAAATAAGGACGATGACGAAGAAGATGATGATGAGGAGCACCGTGATGATGCTGACGATGATGATGATGATGAACTGACATGATAATCATCATGACGCATCCTTCAGCATCACCAGCGGTCATCATGATAATCATGTCCACGCATCTGCTGCATCTCGAATCGGGTCTAACGGGACACTTGAAACGTATATAAAAAGAGATAAGACGATGACGAAGAAGATGATGATGATAAGCACCCGTGATGATGATGATGATGATGATGGGCTGACATGATAATCATCATGACGCAGCCTCAGCATCACCAGCAGTCATCATGATAATCATGTCCACGCATCTTCTGCATCTCAAATCGGGTCTAACGGGACACTTGAAACGTATATAAAAAAAGATAAGGACGATGACGAAGAAGATGATGATGATGAGCACCGTGATGATGCTGATGATGATGATGATGATGAACTGACATGATAATCTTCATGACGCATCCTCAGCATCACCAGCCGTCATCATGATAATCATGTCCACGCATCTTCTGCATCTCAAGTCGAGTCTAGCGGGACACTTGAAACGTATATAAAAAAAGATAAGGACAATGACGAAGAAGATGATGATGATGAGCACCGTGATGATGATGATGATGATGATGAACTGACATGATAATCATCATGATGCATCCTCAGCATCACCAGCAGTCATCATGAGAATCATGTCCGCGCATCTTCTGCATCTCAAATCGGGGCTAACGGGACACTTGAAACGTATATAAAAAGAAATAAGGACGATGACGAAGAAGATGATGATGAGGAGCACCGTGATGATGATGATGATGATGTTGATGATGAACTGACATGATAATCATCAAGACGCAGACTCAGCATCACCAGCAGTCATCATGATAATCATGTCCACGCATCTGCTGCATCTCGAATCGGGTCTAACGGGACACTTGAAACGTATATCAAAAAAGATAAGGACGATGACGAAGAAGATGATGATGATGAGCGCCGTGATGATGATGATCATGATGATGAACTGACATGATAATCATCATGACGCATCCTCAGCATCACCAGCAGTCATCACGATAATCATGTCCACGCATCTGCTGCATCTCGAATCGGGTCTAACCGGACACTTGAAACGTATATAAAAAAAGATAAGGACGATGACGAAGAAGATGATGATGATGAGCGCCGTGATGATGATGATGATGATGATGAACTGACATGATAATCATCATGACGCATCCTCAGCAGCACCAGCAGTCATCATGATAATCATGTCCGCGCATCTTCTGCATCTCAAAACGGGTCTAACGGGACACTTGAAACGTACATAAACAATGATAAGGACGACAACGAAGAAGATGATGATGATGAGCACCGTGATGATGATGATGATGAACTGACATGATAATCATCATGACGCATCCTCAGCATCATCAATCGGCTCTAACGGGACTGATGATGATGATCATGATGAGCACCGTGATGATGATGATGATGATGACGATGAACTGACATGATAATCATCATGACGCATCCTCAGCATCACCAGCAGTCACCATGAGAATCATGTCCACGCATCTTCTGCAACGGCACACTTGAAACGTATAATCATCATGACGCATCCTCAGCATCACCAGCAGTCATCATGATAATCATGTCCACGCATCTGCTGCATCTCGAATCGGGTCTAACGGGACACTTGAAACGTATTTCAAAAAGATAAGGACGATGACGAAGAAGATGATAATGATGAGCACCGTGATGATGCTGATGATGATGATGATGATGTACTGACATGATAATCATCATGACGCATCCTCAGCATCACCAGCGGTCATCATGATAATCATGTCCACGCATCTGCTGCAGCAGGAATCGGGTCGAACGGGACACTTGAAACGTATATAAAAAGAGATAAGGACGATGACGAAGAAGATGATGATGATGAGCACCGTGATGATGATGATGATGATGATCATGATGATGAACTGACATGATAATCATCAAGACGCAGCCTCAGCATCACCAGCGGTCATCATGATAATCATGTCCACGCATCTGCTGCATCTCGAATCGGGTCTAACGGGACACTTGAAACGTATATCAAAAAAGATAAGGACGACGACGAAGAAGATGATGATGATGAGCGCCGTGATGATGATGATGATGATGATGATGAACTGACATGATAATCATCATGACGCATCCTCAGCATCACCAGCAGTCATCATGATAATCATGTCCGCGCATCTTCTGCATCTCAAATCGGGGCTAACGGGACACTTGAAACGTAAATAAATGAGATAAGGACGATGACGAAGAAGATGATGATGATGAGCACCGTGATGATGCTGATGATGATGATGATGATGAACTGACATGATAATCATCAAGACGCATCCTCAGCATCACCAGCGGTCATCATGATAATCATGTCCACGCATCTGCTGCATCTCGAATCGGGTTTCACGGGACACTTTAAACAGAGATACGGACGATGACGAAGAAGATGATGATGAGGAGCACCGTGAGGATGATGATAATGATGATGATGAACTGACATGATAATCATCATGACGCATCCTCAGCATCACCAGCGGTCATCATGATAATCATGTCCACGCATCTGCTGCATCTCGAATCGGGTCTAACGGGACACTTGAAACGTATATAAAAGATAAGGACGATGACGAAGAAGATGATGGTGATAAGCACCCGTGATGATGATGATGATGACGATGATGAACTAACATGCTGATGATGATGATGAACTGACATGGTAATCATCATGATGCATCCTCAGCATCACCAGCAGTCATCATGATAATCATGCCCGCGCATGTTCTGCATCTCAAATCGGGGCTAACGGGACACTTGAAACGTATATAAAAAAAGAAAAGGACGATGACGAAGAAGATGATGATGAGGAGCACCGTGATGATGATGATGATGTTGATGATGAACTGACATGATAATCATCATGACGCATCCTCAGCATCACCAGCGCTCATCATGATAATCATGTCCACGCATCTGCTGCATCTCAAATCGGGTCTAACGGGACACTTGAAACGTATATAAAAAGAGATAAGGACGATGACGAAGAAGATGATGATGATGAGCACCGTGATGATGCTGATGATGATGATGAACTGACATGATAATCATCATGACGCATCCTCAGCATCACCAGCAGTCATCGCGATAATCATGTCCACGCATCTGCTGCATCTCGAATCGGGTCTAACGGGACACTTGAAACGTCTATAAAAAAAAGATAAGGACGATGACGAAGAAGATGATGATGATGAGCCTGTGATGATGATGATGATGATGATGAACTGACATGATAATCATCATGACGCATCCTCAGCATCACCAGCAGTCATCATGATAATCATGTCCACGCATCTTCTGCATCTCAAAACGCGTCTAACGGGACACTTGAAACGTAAATAGAAAATGATAAGGACGACAACGAAGATGATGATGATGATGATGAGCACCGTGATGATGATGATGATGATGAACTGACATGACAATCATCATGACGCATCCTCAGCATCACCAATCGGCTCTAACGGGACTGATGATGATGATCATGATGAGCACCGTGATGATGATGATGATGATGACGATGAACTGACATGATAATAATCATGACGCATCCTCAGCATCACCAGCAGTCATCATGAGAGTATAATCATCATGACGCATCCTCAGCATCACCAGCAGTCATCATGATAATCATGTCCACGCATCTGCTGCATCTTGAATCGGGTCTAACGGGACACTTGAAACGTATATAAAAAGAGATAAGGACGATGACGAAGAAGATGATGATGATGAGCACCGTGATGCTGCTGATGATGATGATGATGAACTGACATGATAATCATCATGACGCATCCTCAGCATCACCAGCAGTCATCATGATAATCATGTCCACGCATCTGCTGCATCTCGAATCGGGTCTAACGGGACACTTGAAACGTAAATAAAAAGAGGTAAGGACGATGACGAAGAAGATGATGATGATGAGCACCGTGATGATGATGACGATGATGATGATGATGAACTGACATGATAATCATCATGACGCAGCCTCAGCATCACCAGCGGTCATCATGATAATCATGTCCACGCATCTGCTGCATATCGAATCGGGTCTAACGGGACACTTGAAACGTACATAACAAAAGATAAGGAGGATGGCGAAGAAGATGATGATGATGAGCGCCGTGATGATGATGATGATGATGATGAACTGACATGATAATCATGATGACGCATCCTCAGCATCACCAGCAGTCATCATGATAATCATGTCCGCGCATCTTTCTGCATCTCAAATCGAGGCTAACGGGACACTTGAAACGTATGTAAAAGAGATAAGGACGATGACGAAGAAGATGATGATGATGAGCACCGTGATGATGCTGATGATGATGATGATGAACTGACATGATAATCATCATGACGCATCCTCAGCATCACCAGCGGTCATCATGATAATCATGTCCACGCATCTGCTGCATCTCGAATCGGTTCTAGCGGGACACTTGAAACGTATATTAAAAGAGATAAGGACGATGACGAAGAAGATGATGATGAGGAGCACCGTGATGATGATGATGATGATGATGAACTGACATGATAATCATCATGACGTATCCTCAGCATCACCAGCAGTCATCATGCTAATCATGTCCACGCATCTGCTGCATCTCGAATCGGGTCTAACGGGACACTTGAAACGGATATAAAAAGAGATAAGGACGATGACGAAGAAGATGATGATGATGAGCACCGTGATGATGCTGATGATGATGATGAACTGACATGATAATGACCATGACGCATCCTCAGCATCACCAGCGGTCATCATGATAATCATGTCCACGCATCTGCTGCATCTCAAATCGGGTTTAACGGGACACTTGAAACGTATATAAAAAGAGATAAGGACGATGACGAAGAAGATGATGATGATGAGCACCGTGATGATGATGATGATGAACTGACATGATAATCATCATGACGCAGCCTGAGCATCACCAGCAGTCATCATGATAATCATGTCCGCGCGTCTTCTGCATCTCAAATCGGGGCTAACGGGACACTTGAAACGTATATCAATAAAGATAAGGACGATGACGAAGAAGATGATGATGATGAGCACCGTGATGATGCTGATGATGATGATGATGAGATAATCATCATGACGCATCCTCAGCATCACCAGCCGTCATCATGCTGCATCTTGAATCGGGTCTAACGGGACACTTGAATCGTATATAAACAAAGATAAGGACGATGACGAAGGAGATGATGATGAGGAGCACCGTGATGATGATGATGATGATGAACTGACATGATAATCATCATGACGCATCCTCAGCATCACCAGCAGTCATCATGATAATCATGTCCACGCATCTTCTGCATCTCAAATCGGGTCTAACAGCACAATTGAAACGTATATAAACAAAGATAAGGACGATGACGAAGAAGATGATGATGATGAGCACCGTGATGATGATGATGATGAACTGACATGATAATCATCATGATGCATCCTCAGCATCACCAGCAGTCATCATGATAATCATGTCCGCGCATCTTCTGCATCTCAAATCGTGGCTAACGGGACACTTGAAACGTATATAAAAAAAGATAAGGACGATGACAAAGAAGATGATGATGATGAGCACCGTGATGATATCGTCCTTGTCTCTTTTTATATCCGTTTCAAGTGTCCCGTTAGACCCGATTTGAGATGCAGAAGATGCGCGGACATGATTATCATGATGACTGCTGGTGATGCTGAGGATGCATCATGATGATTATCATGTCAGTTCATCATCATCATCGACGAAGAAGATGATGATGATGAGCACCGTGATGATGATGATGATGATGATGATGAACTGACATGATTATCATCATGACGCAGCCTGAGCATCACCAGCGCTCATTATGATAATCATGTCCACGCATCTACTGCATATTGAATCGGGTCTAACGGGACACTTGAAACGTACATAAAAAGAGATAAGGACGATGACGAAGAAGATGATGATGATGAGCACCGTGATGATGCTGATGATGATGATGATGAACTGGCATGATAATCATCATGACGCATCGTCAGCATCACCAGCAGTCATCACGATAATCATGTCCACGCATCTGCTGCATCTCGAATCGGGTCTAACCGGACACTTGAAACGTATATAAACAAAGATAAGGACGATGACGAAGAAGATGATGATGATGAGCACCGTGATGATGATGATGATGATGATGATGAACTGACATGATAATCATCATGACGCATCCTCAGCATCACCAGCAGTCATCATGATAATCATGTCCACGCATCTTCTGCATCTCAAATCGGGTCTAACGGGACACTTGAAACGTATATAAAAAATGATAAGGACGACAACGAAGAAGATGATGATGATGAGCACCGTGATGATGATGATGATGATGATGAACTGACATGATAATCATCATGACGCATCCTCAGCATCACCAATCGGCTCTAACGGGACTGGTGATGATGATCATGATGAGCACCGTGATGATGATGATGATGATGACGATGAACTGACATGATAACCATCATGACGCATCCTCAGCATCACCAGCAGTCATCATGAGAATCATGTCCACGCATCTTCTGCATCTCAAATCGGGTCTAACGGCACACTTGAAACGTATAATCATCATGACGCATCCTCAGCATCACGAGGAGTCATCATGAGAACATGTCCACGCATCTTCTGCATCTCAAATCGGGTCTAACGGGACACTTGAAACGTATATAATTAACCCCGGCACGAGACCCCAAACAGTGATAGGCGGCGGTCACACGCTGCAGAGTATGCGGCATTTGCGCGCACATTCACAAAGACAAGGACACGGCCTGGAACAGACACGCGCAAGAGAATGCAGCAGACACGTGTCGAAGCCAGCGCCATGGTCGTGTGTGCGTGTGTTTGTGCGTGTGTGTGTGTGTGTGTGTTTGTGTGCGTGTGTGTGTGTGTAAGCATCACTACAAAAGGCAAGATCTGTGTGTTTGTTTCACCAGGGTGCCTGAGTTAGTGAGTTAGCTAGCTAGGTAGCTTCTTCCTTTGTTCTCGATTGTGGCGCTGTTGCTGTTGCTGTTGCTGTTGCTGTTTTTGGGTGTTGTTGTTCAGAGTACCATCGAGACGCCGTCGCAGCACAGAAGCACCATCCAAGCATGCCCAAAGAAAGGGAAACAAGCTCGCGCGGACAGGGCGGGAATCGAGCCCGGGACCTTTCGCCGGAAACCCGTTTCGCCGGAAACCCGAGCCGCCGGACCACGAGACAAAACCCCCACGGTCCCCGGGGCCGCCAAAAACGCAAAAAGATCGAGTTTGCACGAGCCTGCGCAGTCGAAACGCACTTCAACATCAAGCAGGAGCAAGAATCTGCGGTAAATACCACGCGAAACGCTCGCGGACAGAAGTCGCTAACTCACTTTGCGCGAGCCTGCGCAGTCGAAACGCATTTCAACATCAAGCAAAAGCACGAATCTGCGGTAAATATCACGCAAAACGCTCGCGGACAGAAGTCGCCAACTCACTTTGTGCGAGCCTGCGCAGTCGAAACGCACTTCGACATCAAGCAAGAGCACAAATCTGCGGTAAATACCGCGCAAAACGCTCGCGGCCAGAAGTCGCCAACTCACTTTGTGCGAGCCTGCGCAGTCGAAACGCACTTCGACATCAAGCAAGAGCACGAATCTGCAGTAAATACCATGCAAAGCGCTCGCGGACAGAGCGGGCACCTCAATCTGGCACCAAGGCCTTTTCACTGTTTAGGGAATAAGGACGATGACGAAGAAGATGATGATGATGAGCACCGTGATGATGCTGATGATGACGATGATGATGACGAACTGACATGATAATCATCATGACGCATCCTCAGCATCACCAGCGGTCATCATGATAATCATGTCCACGCATCTGCTGCATCTCGAATCGGGTCTAACGGGACACTTGAAACGTATATAAAAAATGATAAGGACGATGACGAAGAAGATGATGATGATGAGCACCGTGATGATGATGATGATGATGATGAACTGACATGATAATCATCATGACGCATCCTCAGCATCACCAGCAGTCATCATGAGAATCATGTCCACGCATCTTCTGCAACGGCACACTTGAAGCGTATAATCATCATGACGCATCCTCAGCATCACCAGCAGTCATCATGATAATCATGTCCACGCATCTGCTGCATCTCGAATCGGGTCTAACGGGACACTTGAAACGTATATAAAAAGAGATAAGGACGATGACGAAGAAGATGATGATGATGAGCACCGTGATGATGATGATGATGATGATGATGAACTGACATGATAATCATCATGACGCATCAGCATCACAGCGGTCATCATGATAATCATGCTGCATCTTCGGAACGGGACACGAAACGGATGAGATGGAAAGATGATGATGATGAGCACCGTGATGATGATGATGATGATGATGATGATGAACTGACATGATAATCTTCATGACGCATCTCGCATCACCAGCGGTCATCATGATAGTCATGTCCACGCATCTGCTGCATCTCGAATCGGGTCTAACGGGACACTTGAAACTTTTCTAAATAAAATTACCCCGGCACGAGACCCCAAACAGTGATAGGCGGCGGTCACACGCTGCAGAGTATTGTGCGGGCTGCGCCGCAAAACGGCGGTTGTTGTCAGGAAGCTGCAACATCATTTTGCGGTATTTGCGCGCACATTCACAAAGACAAGGACACGGCCTGGAACAGACACGCGCAAGAGAATGCAGCAGACACGTGTCGAAGCCAGCGCCATGGTCGTGTGGGCATGTGTTTGCAAAAGGCAAGATCTGTGTGTTTGTTTCACCAGAGTGCCTGAGTTAGTGAGTTAGTTAGCTAGGTAGCTTCTTCCTTTGTTCTCGATTGTGGCGCTGTTGCTGTTGCTGTTGCTGTTGCTGTTTTTGGGTGTTGTTGTTCAGAGTACCATCGAGACGCCGTCGCAGCACAGAAGCACCATCCAAGCATGCCCAAACAAAGGGAAACAAGCTCGCGCGGACAGGGCGGGAATCGAGCCCGGGACCTTTCGCCGGAACCGGACCACGTGACAAAACCCCCACGGTCCCCGGAGCCGCGAAAAAAGCAAAAAAATCGAGTTTGTGCGAGTCAAGCAAGAGCAAGAATCCGCGGTAAATACCACGCGAAACGCTCGCGGACAGAAGTCGCCGACTCACTTTGTGCGAGCCTGCGCAATCGAAACGCATTTCAACATCAAGCAAAAGCACGAATCTGCGGTAAATACCACGCAAAACGCTCGCGGCCAGAAGTCGCCAACTCACTTTGTGCGAGCCTGCGCAGTCAAAACGCACTTCGACATCAAGCAAGAGCACGAACCTGCGGTAAATACCGCGCAAAACGCTCGCGGCCAGAAGTCGCCAACTCACTTTGTGCGAGCCTGCGCAGTCAAAAGGCACTTCGACATCAAGCAAGAGCACGAATCTGCGGTAAATACCACGCAAAACGCTCGCGGCCAGAGCGGGCACCTCAATCTGGCACCAAGGCCTTTTCTCTTACCGTAAGAACCCCTTAGTGTAGACACACTGTTTGGGGAATAAGGACGATGAGGAAGAAGATGATGATGATGAGCGCCGTGATGATGATGATGATGATGATGATGAACTGACATGATAATCATCATGACGCATCCTCAGCATCACCAGCAGTCATCATGATAATCATGTCCGCGCATCTTCTGCATCTCAAATCGGGGCTAACGGGACACTTGAAACGTATATACAAAGAGATAAGGACGATGACGGAGAAGATGATGATGATGAGCACCGTGATGATGCTGATGATGATGATGATGAACTGACATGATAATCATGATGACGCATCCTCAGCATCACCAGCGGTCATCATGATAATCATGTCCACGCATCTGCTGCATCTTGAATCGGGTCTAACGGGACACTTGAAACGTAAAAAAAAGCAAGATAAGGACGATGACAAAGAAGATGAAGATGAGGAGCACCGTGATGATGATGATGATGATGATGATGATAATCATCATGACGCATCCTCAGCATCACCAGCAGTCATCATGATAATCATGTCCACGCATCTTCGGCATCGGGTCGAACGGCACACTTGAAACGTATATAAAAAAGATAAGGACGATGACGAAGAAGACGATGATGATGAGCACCGTGATGATGATGATGATGATGATGATGATGATGATGATGATATAAGATGCTCCATGTCAACTCCGCGGGATCTAGCTAGGCCAAGTGACATCGTGTGAAAGCCAGGGATTCTTGTTCTGACTCGCTTCCCAATCCCAATGATTCGAAAGTGAGATTTTGATGGAAGTGGAGAGGATTGGGTCTGCTTGCAAAATATGTTATGTTTGATGATGTCAAGGATCAGAATCAGACAACATGATTTGATATGGCCACGAGAGAGGCATTGGAAGATTCCTGTCCACTTCCACGACTGGCAAAAGGCAAAGATGCAAACGATCGCAGTCAATCCGACGGCTGGCACGACTTCGAGCAAGAAATCAGCTTGCAGTTGCCATCTTTCGCCAGGTGCTTCGAGCTCGACCCATGTTGACCCATTTTGAGCCCTAATCTTTTGTGGGTTGTGGGGTCCCTGAGAGGTGGATTGCATATACTTCATACACCTTGAAAACCCGCATGCAAATTGACGGTGAGACTGTGAAGGCCCCTGTGCTTGTGCCAGTGCCTTTTTTTTGCAGAAAGACACCACACCACCACGGGGAAGCAGGGGCCTCCACAGTCCATGCTCCATGTCAACTCCGCGGGATCTGGCGAAGCCAAGTGACATCTTGTGAGAGCCAGCGGCCTTTTTTTCTGACTCGCTTCCTAGTCCGAATGGTTCGAAAGTGAGAGGGCCACGAGAAAGGCTTTGGAAGATTCCTGTCCATTTCCACGACAGGACAAAGGCAAAGATGAAACCGAAATCCGACACCTGGCCGCGCGACAAAAATGGCGCCGAATTTATTGGGTTAGCAATCCGGTGCTCTGGAGCGAGTCTGATCAACTCCTGCACGACCTGGGGCAAGCAAACAGAACTTCCCCTCCTACTAAGGCTCGGGGGATGGTAGGGTGCCTGAGATCAGATTCCTGAATCCTTCTGGGAATACACCCTGGGTTAAAAGCAAGGGAACTTCCGTAATTTCAGGTTTTCGACAAAATAAGCCCGATTTAGGGCCATATAGGATGCTCCATGTCAGCTCCGCGGGTGATGATGATGATGATGCTGAATCTTCGGTTATGCTCATTTACCAGCCAGCCTTGGACTTGTAACCGCCCTTCCCGTACGCCTCCCCCTTTGAGGAGAAGGGGTCGGCGGATAAGTGGCCTAGCACTTAGCTTTGACTTATAAGTAACTTATCTTGAACTTAGAGGTTTTTCTAAGTCCGCTAAGTTCATTATAAGTTCACTGAGTTGGCAAACACATGCATTTTGAAGCATGGCAATGATAAAGCATTACGCGCTGGAAAGCACACATTTTCGTGTGACTCAACGAAGCAGGGCAGGCGCGCGCGCATGCAGTTTCTTCGCGCTGCTTCGCACGCTTGGCTCGATGGAGCCGGAGCATTTTTTGCACTGATTGACTCGGTTGAATTTTGTTGCGCGGCAATCGTTTCTATAGCGGTGTCTCCGCTGGCAGCCGGTCCGCCTTAATTTAGTCGCATTGGGCGGTATCTCCGCCGGCGGCCGGTCCGCCCGTTTTGCTTTTCTCGTTTGATGATATATGATTGTAGCGGTGGTTCCGCTGGCGGCCGGTCCGCCCAACTATTTTTGCCGCGTTCATTTTCATTCAGAGATGGCACTTGAAGCGGTTGTCCGCTGGCGGCTGGTCCGCCCAAGAAATGTTCAGCGTTGATTTTTATTTCGAGATGGCACTTGAAGCGGTAGTCCGATGGCACTTTGCAATTTTTTTGCAGGTTTGGATTGTGAGTGCCCTCATGAAAGGCTGCAGGACTCAATCAATCAAGGCTCCAGAATCCAGACTGCTGACTGCAAACTCCACGCTCCAGACTGCAGACTCAAGACTGCAGACTCCAGACTGATGTAAACCTAAAAAGATTCCAGAGGTACTTTGTAATAGAATAGTAACTCCTAATAAAAATGAAACCAATTGTTTTTTTTTAAAAAAAAACAGAAGACAAGGGTACAATTGTAAATGGGATTTCGTTGGTAATACAAAAGAACTATTCAACATGAGAATAATAGATTTATCTGAGGCACGAAGGAAAAGGAAATATTGTACGATCCAACGCATTTTTTTCTTATGTTTATTGCTTTTATCATGTCCCATTCCTTTTATGTTCTTATTGTGCTGACTCCAGACTGCAAACTCCAGACTCCAGACTCCAGACTCCAAACTCCAGACGCAGACTCCAGGCTGCAGACTCCAGACTGCAGACCGCCAACTCCAGAATCCAGACTGCAGAGTCCAGACTCCAGACCGCAGACTCCAGACTGCAGACCGCCAAGTCCAGAATCCAGACTGCAGAGTCCAGACTCCAGGCTGCAGACTCCAGACTGCAAACTCCAGACTGCAGACTCCAGACTGCAGACTCCGGACTGCAAACTCCAGATTCCAGACTGCAGACTCCAGACTGCAGACTTCAGACTGCCAACTCGAGAATCACGACTGCAGACTCCAGACTGCAGACTCCAGGCTCCAGAATGCAAACTCCACAGACTCCAGACTGCAGACTCCAGACTCCAGACTGCAAACTCAAGACTGCAAACCCCAGACTCGAGACTGCAGACTGCCAACTCCAGAATCACGACTGCACAAACCAGACTGCAGACTCCAGGCTCCAGAATGAATGCAAACTCCACAGACTGCAGGCTCCAGACTGCAGACTCCAGACTGCAGACCCCAGACTGCAAACTCCAGACTGCAAACTCCAGACTCCAGACTGCAAACTCCGGACTCCAAGCTGCAGACTCCAGGCTGCAGATTCCAGACTGCAGACTCCAGACTGCAGACCGCCAACTCCAGAATCCAGACTGCAGAGTCGAGACTCCAGGCTGCAGACTCCAGACTGCAGACTCCAGACTGCAGACTCCAGACTGCAGACTCCGGACTTCAAACTCCAGACTCCAGACTGCAGACTCCAGACTGCAGACTTCAGACTGCAAACTCCACACTCCAAACTGCAGACTCCAGACTGCAGACTCCTGACTGCAGACTCCAGGCTCCAGACTCCAGACTGCAGACTCCAGACTGCAGACTCCAGACTGCAGACTGCCAACTCCAGAATCACGACTGCAGACTGCAGACTCCAGGCTCCAGAATGCAAACTCCACAGACTGCAGACTCCAGACTGCAGACTCCAGACTGCAAACTCCAGACTGCAAACCCCAGACTCGAGACTGCAGACTGCCAACTCCAGAATCATGACTGCACACTCCAGACTGCAAACTCCAGACGCCAAGCTTGCTCAAGCGTTGCCTGAAAGTACGTTTTTCGTTGGTTCTGCCCCCCCCCCCCCCGTTTTTTCTCTTGTTTGGGGTTTCTGGTTTGGTTCCTGGCAGCGTTTTCGCGTGGGGTTTTTGTTTCCCCTTTGCCACGGCCGTAGGACCTGTTTCCGGGTGAGGTAGGTTGATAGCGGGTCGTGCATGCAACGTGTCCTCCTGTCCTTCAACGGTCGCTGCGCGGAAGGAGCTGAGGGGGGGGGGGGGGGGGAGTTGCTGCTGCCACCGTTTTGTTTCACGCACGAACGCCCGCGCTATATAGATGCGTTCCGCAGCGTGCGCCGCGCAGGGCTATAAAAGCGATATATAAACAGATCTATAGCTAATCCGCTCTTGCGCGCGCCTCGGCTGCGACAGCACGGACGAGTCTACGCTGATATCTAGATCTCCGCACAAGCTAACTGCAGGAGCCGCGCGGCAAAGCAGCCTACGGCCCGCCTGTTGACGAGGCCTCAGGCTCCGACACCGCGTCCGGCGCAGGGCGCAAGGTCTCCTCGCCGTGCTTCAACACGTCTCCGATGTCTCTCTCAGCCGCTGATAGATCCGCCAGCTGCTGGGCCAGCCACTGCGTGCAGTCTTTGTCCTGCTCGCCGCGATGGAGTGCATTCTGGTGGTCGAACACCAAACGGCTGATCGTGGGCTCCGTGTCAAGCAGGCTCTTCGCTCAGCTTGTTGAGGCGGCGAATGCCGCCCTCGAGGCGCTTCATCGTGCGAGTGTGCATCGATTCTTGGTGACTGGGCGGCTGAACCACGTGACTGGCGTGCGCGACAGCTCTTTGCGCCTCCTTCTCCGCCGCGGCCTCCACCAAGCTATGTACTCTGGCTCGCTCATGGCTTTCAGCGTCTCATCATGGGCGTCGCGGAGGACCTGGAGCTGAGCGCAGCAAGCGGGTTCCCCGTTGCTGCGGCTACTTGCCAATGACTAAACCACTTCTCCGCACTTTGCGACGTCTCGAAGATCGTGTGCTGCGTGAAGGTGTTCAGCCATTGCAGCGTAGTGCCGTTTGAGTGCTCCGCGGATGGCGTCGCGACGCCCTGAGTCGCGGCGAGCAAGAGCCGCACGATTCCGGGCTGGCTGCTGGATAGAGCGACCGAGCTCCACGACCAGGAGGAATGCTTGGCGGTCGCGCTCAAGGAAGCTGAAGGCTGCGTCCCCTCGCCGCATGGTGCAGCGGCCCCGGTTAGCCCAGCGACAGTTACCCCCAAGAGCGACAGTGCCTGAGCGAACGCGCTGCGGACTGTCCGCATGCTGCGCAAGATGAGCTATGTTGCGCGCTGCTGGAGCTGCGGCGCTTGCAGCACTCATCCCTGCAGATATACTCGTTGTGTGAGCACACGCGTTGCGCAAGCAGATGGTGCGATGTGCAAAAAGTGCCAGCTGCGTGATGCATGTCTTGTCGCTGCATCATATGAATTGCACAATGCGTCGCTTCGATTTTGCTCTGCACTGTTTCCGCCCGTTTTCACCGATGGCGCCGAAGAAGTCAGCGGCTGCAAAGGCCAAGACACAGCCTGCGGACGTGAAAAAAGAATAGAAAAACAATAGCGAGGCGCGCGGCGAAGTCAAAGGCAGCAGCGCTGGATGTTCCCGTGGTGAGGAGCTGCGGAAGCGCGCGCGCACACAACGCTTTGTCATACCAGATCTGGAACGGCGGGGATTCCGCCAACAGGCCTCGGAGACGCTGCGGGCACTGGTCGACAATGAGGCGCCAAATCTTCGACTCGATGTTGCTCAGGCGCTCGACCAGTGTGAGCGGTCTTCTGGCACGTGCGCGCGCGTGCGAAGGGCCAGGTTACTCATCTTGTTGGGGCGACGGACGCCGCGCCCTAGGCGTTGCACACCGTCGGGCTGAAATTTAATGCCGTTGTGATTTTGGACGGGAACTACTGCCGCCGCAGCAAAAGAACGCCGTTGAATTCCAGAAACGCCGGCAGTTTGCAAGAAACGCCGTTGGCCCCTGGCTAACCCAAGTCAGCTCATCGCCCCCTTGCAAGGCGGCTTTGGTCGATCTGTGACACCTGGACCACTCCTCAAGAAAGCGTTTGCGATCTCGAGTTCCGCCGTTGGGACGCGCGTTTCCGCCGTTGGGACGCTCGTTTCCGCCGTCGGGACGCGCGTTTCCGCCGTCGGGACGTAGGTTTCCGCCGGTGCAAGTCAACACATTTAGCGGTAAAGCTCGATGGGTATTCCAACAGGTCGCACCGAGTTTCACCAACCCACAAAGCCTAGCACAAAACCTGGCAAAGTTGCATAGTCGCGGTCAGGTGCGTAGATCTGCAAAAAACGCCGTCGCAGATTGAAAAACGCCGCCACAACCAGCTCCCCATCGAGTTCCGCCGCTGGACGGCAAAAGGCGCCTTTTCGAGTCTCAGGTTGATTTTTTTGCATTTTGGAGTTTATAGGTATGCACCATCGCGTCGCTTGCCGGCAGCGGGATTTGTCCCGCGTGCGCAATAGCGCTTTGCTGCTCCTTCTTTGCGTGAGCTTCCAACAAGCAGTCAGCGCGAAACCAGTACTTCCTAGTGGCGCTTCAGGACCTCATTCTTCGCCGGGCAAGACTCAAGCCGATCGAGATGTTCATGGGCTCCCCAACTGGACCGCAACTTGCCAACGGCTAAGCCATTGGCCACGCCGCTCCGCGGCTGGCTTGTCTGCTTGACAAACATGTGGAGCCATTCCAGCGCGCCCGGGCGGCGGCTTTCCGCGAAGGCGTTCAGAACTACTTCGCAGCGACCCGGCGCACACCGCGCGTCCATCGCCTCGGAGGCGCCAGTGAAACAGCCTTGCTGGATCTGGAAGGACAGCTCCTCCGTCTTGGCCTTTGCCGCGGCAGACGTTTTGGGCGCCATGTCCAGTGAGGCAGCTAGGAAGCCAAACTGCAGGTGCCGGCATGGGTGCAACTGAGACATGTCATGCCAACCCAATCGAGACGCATTAATCGCGCGTTGCCATGTGACAGGCGTGTGAGAGACCGGGCATCCACGACCAAGGAACTCTGCAATCTTGTCCAAAAAGAACGGACATCCATGCAGGTTGATCAGGTTGTAGGCCCGCTCGCAGCCATCACGCGGCTATCAGATGAGCTGGCGCAAGCGTTGTCCACTGCAGCAAGAGACGCCAGAGATGTGTCGCAAATATGGCCGCACGCACATATTTCACCCAGACTCACTGTCCACATCCCAGATGAGAGTTGCATCAACGGCGCATCTGCTTCGCGTTCCAAGTGGCAACGAGCCCAGCGCAATATGCGACATCTCACCGCCGTGGTCGAAACACGCTGCATGGCCAGCACGTCTTATTTCATGACTGCATGTATCCGCGCGAAATGAATCGCTGCGAAACGCAAAGAAATTTGTTTAGCAAACTGGGATCAACTCAATAATGAGTCGTTTGATGGGAATCATTCACATTAAACATCTAAAAATGAAGGAGCTGAGAGCTGCTGTCATACTATGTCATACTCAAGGTCGCTGTATTGAATGTGTGAGTTGAATTTCACAGTATGAGCAAATCCAGAACAAACATGTTGACAATTCATTTATGTATTTTCTTGATATGAGTGTCAAACAAAATATGAAGCACTCGAAACATAGTTCATCAATCATTTCCATTGTACTCGCAAGCAACAACCCACAAGCAAACAATATCGTGTTTTGATATGTTAAGAAGTAATCTCAGTTGACAATCATGCAAGTATGAAACTACGTAAAGGAGAATATCACTGATCACAACCATTCACAAATACATATGGGTATGTCAATATAAATATATTTGTATTTATATTCACAAATCAAGACTTGCCCACAAATGAGGTCCCGTGTACTCAGAATTGCAATCAAATCGGATCAAACTTCCTCAACCTTTGAGAAATTAGGAAAATAAAAATCTTAAAACATCTGAAAAATCTGAAAAATCTGAATCAGACAATTTAGTAAAGGAAATGATGAACATCTGAAAAAATCAGATTGTTCAGATTTTTTCAGATTCTGACTCATGCACACATATGTATGAAAACAGTCTGAAAACCTGAACATGTCTGAACCTGTTCTATCTTCAGCTGTCTCACCAATAGAATCTGAAACATACATATTGTTTCAGGACATTTCAGGTTTCAACTATGTTCTGATTGCAAATATGTGGCTTCCTTTCACAGCCGAAGTATTTTTGTAATACCAAAATATTTCAATGGTTTATAAACTTCAAAGATTTCATAGCATAATTGATGAAGCCCTCCAAAAAAGTACCACTTCACCAAAAACAGCAGGCCGACCAAGCAACTACAGGCCCGAAGGGGTCCAGCTTCACAAAAAAATGGAAGCCACAGACAGCAAACAAATTAGAAGCTCTGGCCAGTAAAAAGCCCTGCTGCGCAGTGATAAAAAAGCAGGCACACAGAACAACAAAACTAGAAGCCTAGTGGAAAACTCCCACTTCACGAAAAGCAGCAACCCGATCAAGCAGGCCGGTGACAGGCCCTGAAAAAAACACCACGTTTCGCACTTCTCGATCTGCTGCACACGCTCGGCTTTCAGCAGAGCGCGTCCCGAACCCAGCGTCGCTCCTCACGAAGACCGCAGCCAACGATGCAACCCGTGCTCGTTCGGAGCAACGGGTATCCTGTTCGGGGTCCACCCGGGCAATCGGCAGCGCCCCAACCCCCTTGCCACCTTGCTGGACTGCCCCAGCGGGCAAGTGCTCGCGGAGCCACTCCTCAATGCGGCGGTGCCTATCGGGCTTCCACTGCCAGGGAACACTGCGGGTCCAAACTCTGACGGCGCCGCTGTCTGGGCGCACGTAACCCGAACTAAAGGCGCAACACCTGCGGCGAGACCAAGGTGGTTTGGCACTCAACCAGGTTTCTGACGAAGTCGTCAGACCAGCTCGGAGGAGTCGAGGCGACTTGCCAGGTGCGCTCAGGAGTGATGGCGGGGTCAGGCTTGTGCGCCGAGCTGGCGTGCACCCAGCAGCAAGCCGTACCCAGGCTTGGTCTGCAACAGGCGCGCGTGCAAGGCGCTCCATGACTTGCCAGGCCGAGGCTTATGCCAGCGCACATACGCCTCAGGGTGGTATCCTGGCGCCCGACCGGCTCGACAAAGACTCCTTGCTGGCCAGATGCACTGAAGGCCGCGTTGAGGGCCGCGCAGTCAATGCGCACCAGGCCCGTCGTGGCCTGGTCTCCAGCTCTGGTTTCCTTGGTGAACTGCCACGCATCCTTGACACAGGAGTGCTGGGCATACGGCATGCGAGTCGGGTCCACTCTTGAAGCATGACCCGAGGTGAGCTGACCGCACGTTTCCAAAGCTGGTCCGGCATGTAGCCTTTGTAAGCGACGACACGGATGACAACAGTGCAAGCTGCGGGCGCAGCGGCAGGCTTGGGGGCAGACTTAAGGGACGGGAAGGCAACCCCTTGGCACTCAACTACTGTGCAAGTGACATGCTGCGGCATTACACGACCGGCTGACATCAACATCGTCATCATGGTCATTGTTGCCCCACTACTGGTGATGCCGGGGATGTGTAGTCATCATCATGATAACTACTACAACCACCATCGCATCAACACCACCATCATCATCAGCATCGTCTTTTTTTAGAAAGCCAAATCACCGTCGCGATCACCATCATCGTCAGTAGCATCATCGTGCTCATCATCACGTGATCACCGTCACCGTGATAACATTTGTCGCACATGGCAGCCAACAATGTTGCAAGCCTCTTAAATAAAGACGAAGTATAGGGTGTGTATCCGTGACACTACAAAAAGCAATGACATTTGAACTCCAGAGTCCAAGTCTACCGCTGCACGAAGGCAACATAAGGCAACTCTCAAAAGCCAAACTAGGCAGTAAAACTTTGGCGTCAAGACCTGTCAAGACCTGACTGAAGTCTGGGGTTGCCTTGGCAGTAAGAACCCGAAGAGGGAAGGCTGTTCTTTAAAGTTCCTTCAACAACAACTTTCAGTCTTTTTCGGGTATCGCTTTGAGCTCGGATGCTGTTCTTGTTTCCGAGGCTCGCTTCGTTTTTCTTCAGATTGCCGCGGCAGACATGTGAGATCAAGCCGGGGGATTTTTGGCCCACTTCTGCCCAAAGAGAAGACTGACAAAGCGCGGAACCCAGTTGAATTTGCATGTGGTGTTCCTTCGCGTTGCCCTTTGAAACCATCTTGAAAAAGAGGCACCCCCAGGAGTTTGTAGCAACTACACTGGTGACCGCCTGCAAATTCAGCACGCCCGATGCTTGCAAGCGCTTTGTCATTGATGTTTTGGCCCTTTGAGTTTGCACCTCGGTTGCCCATTTGTAAACTCAGCCCACTTGGTTTTACTGTGTATGTATAATTTGCCATTCGGATTTGTAGAGCCAATGTTTGCTTTCGTGACTGTTTCTGCTCACAGAATACGTACCCGGTGACTGCCTGCAGATCCGTTTTGCTTATGAAGAATGTCATCGCTGCGTCAGCCCTTCGAAATTGCACCCCGGTGGCTACCTGCAAACTCATCACACTCGATGTTAGCATCATGTTTGCGCTTATGGGTTTGGAATTTTTGCCCTGTGCCACCGCCTGTCCAAAAAACCCAATGCTTACTTCAGCTTTTCTATTTTTCGGACTGTGGTTTGCTGTGTTGCTATCACTTAGCCGCTCTTATTTCTTTGTGCGGAGTTTGCGCAATCAATCTTTCGCAGCTGCTTACACCGCCAACTTTGTTGACACCGCTGGCCCATACATATTCTTCTTGCAGGCACAATGCCCCTTTTAGCCACGTGCGTAGTGTACACCAGCTTCACAGTTTACACCCCTTCCTCCTTCATCTGCACCGTATTCATTTGGCAGGGTCGGGGCAGGCGTTGGCTTTGTGCCTACCTCCCAGTCGGCTGCATTCTAGGGATGAAAGTCAACCAGGGTTCCATTTTCCCGGGCGGGCCATGACTGCTTGGACCTAACACCCTGCGAGCTGGCGTCAGGTCTCATCGATGCCGTTCTTCGCGAAGGAGGACTTCCAGCTTTGGGGCGATGATGGCACCAGCAGTGTCTGGGCGAGGTGCGGTCTTGCGGCGTTGGTTGTGGGAGCTGTTTCATCCCGACTTTGGAGTAAGGCGAAAGAAAGTGGGTAATAGGGGTTCCTTTTAAGCGCCTTTTCTTGGCCAAGTCCTATGGGAGAAGCTAGGGTCTAATCAAACAAGTTGGAAGTTCCGATTGCTTGCGCAGGATTAAACCGGCTTGTGGAGGGGTATTTAAGTGGAATGGGGCGAAGTGCCAGGACTCATTGCGCACGTGGCGGCTTTTGCAAGGGCACAGGCAGGTCTTGAGACGAAGCCAAGGCGAAGCCAAAACAATTCCTTCCTTCCACAACGACGACGGCTTTCTGAATCATAGATGGAGAAGGAACCGGAGCTAGACTGGAAAAACTGTTGCTTCCAGGACCCCAAGAATCAGAAATGCTTGCGATGAACAAGCTGCCAATTGTGACACCAGTGAGAAGCGGGTGAATGTTACACAGCTGCAAAGATATTTCAGTGGGAGGGGGAGCAAGGATTTGTGTGGCAGCTGTCCTTTGTAACTTGAAAGGCGCCTATTTCTTTGAACCCACAGAGTCACGATAGGCCTCTCAGTGGTTTGTACGGGACTGCTTGTCAAATTGGACCACCCCAATCAAAATCCTCCGGGTCATTCATCCATGAGTTCCCTCAAGAAGGGCCGGAAACCACTTAGGGCTTCCGAGCCATGTGGATGCTAACCCTTTTCCTTTTCAGACGGGGACTAAGCACAAAGCTGACCGACATAGATACCCCTCCCCCCACAAACGTAGCATTTCTTGGAGGGGCGCCTGGATCAATTTCCTCTTCAGGGCCCTTTGTCAGGTGCCACGTTAGTGGCAGGGAGGGAATATTTGCTTTCAATCTTCAAAGACTTGCGAGCCTTTCAATCTTCAATGATTGGCCTCGTGACTCATGTGGCTTGACAACTGGCGGCTGTGCCAAGTCTGGAAACTGCACACTGTTAACTTCAACAGGCTTTGTTTGACGGGGTCAAGTTTTCAGGGGCTTGAAAGGACAAACCATTCCCAAAACATATGCCCCTTGGCGATATCGGAAATAGAAGCATTGCCGGAAGAGAGGCCCATGCCAATTGAAACCGTTGGTCGCTTGCAGGTTCCCAGCGCGGCCGTCTGAGGGCGTGTTTCTAGGACGCCGCTACACTGCTGGGGCTTTGAGATACTTGCGGCCAGTGCGGGGTGCTTCCACGGCTGAGTATGTTATTATTGTGTCTGATGGTGGCAGGCAGGGTTGGGGCAAACACCGGTTCAATCGAAAAACGTGTGTGTGTGTGTTGCGTGACAACCGCTCTTTGCGGGACCGAGCCGACTTGTTGTAACCGAATGTTGTGACAAACCTGGTGGCAGGGGCTTTCTCCAGATCGCCGAATCTCACGAGCACAGCGAGTTCTGCCGAATGTTAGCACAGCTCAACGCCATCACGGCAGCTGATATCTTGACCACGGCCATGAGTCCCAGCTGGCCATGGCAGGCTTTTGCTTTCGGTTGCGTGAATTGGGGTTTGCCAGTGCGACCACTTACCATGTAGGCTACAACCATGGTTGCAAAGGGACTGACCCCAGTTGCCCCAGTTGCAACCATGGTTACAACCTATATACAAAGTTAGTTGAACACCCAAGTGCTTGCTGATGTTGGTTGCTGAGCACCGGCCCGCCAATCGGCGGGTTCGTCGGGCTTCCTCGTTTTCTCCGACTCGGGTGAGGAATGGCCTAGACCAGCGCCAGCTGCTGGAGCAGCTGATCGAAAAGTCCAAGCAGCTCCCAGAGTCCGGCGCTAGCGCTATGGCAGGTGAGCTGCGCGAAGTGGAGCGCTTGGAAAGGACCGGCCCGGGCGGGCGGCCATCAGATCTTGTGCTGTGTTTGAATTGTTAGTCCCATCGGCTGAGTTGTTCTGGCGCGCGTGTGCCCGTCGTTGCCCAGTTGCAAGCTTCAGGACTTTGAGGCAGAGGGAGGAGGAGCTTGCAACGTCCCAGAGTCAGTTATCGGAGTTCCAAAGGAGGGAATGGGCTCCAAAAAGGATATGGGCAAAAGGATGTTGACCAACTTAGGCCTAGGTTTGGTCTACGGTTTGGCTCTGGGATTTGGGTTGGTTTAGGGTTGGGTTACCATTTAGGTAGGTTGTTTCAAGGTGTGTTTAGGTTTGGTTTAGGGTTGTTTTGGTGTTGGCGGGGCTTACTTGGTATTGGTTTACGTTCGGCTTCAGCTAGTTTAGGGTTGGCTCAGGGTCGGTTAGTGTTGGTTTAGGGTTGGTTCAGGTTGTTTAGGGTTGATTGGGGTTTGGTTGATTTAGCCTACGCCCTGGAAACCGGCGTGGCGTTTTCTTTTTTGGATTTTCATCTCTAGGTGGCTCTTGATGAAGCCTGGTCAACTCCCTGGACCTGGTGAACTTGCAGCCGGGATGTTTAAGCAAGCTCTTTTTTGCCGACCGCACACGCCGACCCGTCCAGGCTATCCGTCGCACACCTGCATCTGTGTTACATGCCTGGCACATGGTAAGCGCACCCGCCCACGCTCTCCGTCGTACGCCTGAACACATGCCTGGCACATGGTAGGCAGTAGGCGCACCCGCCCACGCCCTGCCTGGCACATAGTAAGCACGCCCACCCTCCGTCGTATGCCTAGGTGCATGCCAGGCACATGGTAATCGCTACCGCCTTGTGTGTGTTTAGTGGCACCCAGGCGGCCGCGGCCATGGAGCCCGGATGACCACAGCCCCCCTGAAAAGCACTTAAAAAGAACACGTGTACAGGTTCGCGCGTGTCGCTGAGGCAAGTTGCACATGCTTGATGTAAAATCAGGAAATTTACGTGACTCTTTTTTTTGGCCTTCTCTTGTTTCGCCTCAGCGAAATCACACTGGAGCACCGCACGTTTTGACGGGGGCGCGTTGTGGTAAGTGCAAAAGCCCAAGCACCGCGCGCTTGGCTGCACCATGAGCGCGGTAACGTCCAATTTTGCCGTGCCGGTTATCGGTCCGGCGGGTTGATGTAGTGTCAGTTTGGAGTTAGCGCGGGGGTTGGTTTCGGTGGAGGTTGGCTTGACGTGTTTGAGGGTTGGTTTGGTGTTGGGGTCGTTTTAGGATTGGTTTGTTGTAGGGTTTGGTCCAGGGTTTGCGCAGTTCCAAATTTTGTTTAGACTGGATTTAGGTTCGGTTTACGGCTGGTTCAGGGTTGGATTGGGGGTGGGCGGATTTACGCAGAAAGTGTTTCAGGGTTGGTTCAGGCTTGGTGCAGGGTATTTTGTTTGGCTTAGGCTTGGTTTAGGATCGGTTCACGGTTGGTTTAGGTTTGGATGTTGGTTTAGAGTCGGTTTGGCACTGGCTGTTCAATCACAATCCTCGGGCCTTACCTTCAGTTACGACCGTGGCCCCTTTTGTAGTCGTTTTCCAAATATTCGGGATTGGCCAACACTGCATTTTGAACAGCAGGGTGTTTCAAGTTTGGTTTGGCTTGTTTGTGCGGCTGGTTTGGGGTTAGTTTTGGCTTAGGGTTGCTTTCGCGTTAGGGTGTTTTTGGATGGGTTTAGTTTAGGGTCAGTTTAGGTTGGTTTAGGGTCAGTTTGGTTGGGCGGGCCATCCGCCCATTCGGCCATGCATTTGGCCACCCACAAATTTTCGATTTACTTGAGATTTGTTTCTTCCGGCTCACTCTTTGCAGACTCTTGCTAGGGCTTGTCGCCGAAAGCCCTTTGAGGAAGCTGCGGCTGAAGGAGGAGGTGCTTCAGAATGCCGAAGCCGAACTGCAACAGCGTGAGCAGCGGGAGGACGAGCTCATGGCCGATGCTTGGCATTATCCCCTAGCCCATGTTTTCTTGATGTTCCATTCGAACCAGCAGAGGCCCCCTCTTCCCAATAGGCAAGCGAACAACGCCGTCCATGGTTTGCGCAGGATGTGTGCCGGAAAACAACAGCAAGCAGCGGTGTGCATGTTTGTTCTTGCGCTTGGGCATTTGCAGCTCAGGCTGCTGCTGAAGAGGCTGTGGCACAGGTGGCGCCAAAGCTAAGGGCTCAGGCTGCCAATGAAGACGCTGTGGCGATGGCTGCTGAAGAGGCTGCGGTGCAGGCGCCAAAGCCATTTGGCCAGGCGGCTCGGCCACCGCAAATGCAGCCCTCACAGCCGGCCGGGCTCGCAGCACCCGGGGCTTTGCAACCGACATCGCAGTCCCACGCCTCGGAAGTCGAGCCCGGGGGTGATGAGCTAGAACCTGACCCAGAAGGGTCGCCTTTCGCCGAAGCCTTGCTGGGCGCTTCCTTCAAGGAGAGCAGGGTGAGGAGCTTCTGGCAGATGGCGAAGGCTGCGTACAACAAGAAGAGTGAGGAGCACGTCGAAGAAGAGGGTAAGATTTGGCAAGTCATCGCAGAGATCCGACACACCAACACGAGGGTCATTGCCAGGCAAATCAAAGGCTGCGCTGCGGTGGAGATTGCTTTCCGGGGCACGGTTGGGCAGGATGCTTCTGGCGTGGAGTCGTCTGCCAATTGGGCCTCTAACTTTGACGGCGCTTTGACAGACTTGGACCCCGACACCTACAACGAAATGGCGACGAACACAAAGCCACAGGTCCGCAAAGGCTTTCAGGATGCCTACCGCCTGGTGAAGCCCAAGATCCTTGAGTGGCTGCAGGCCAGAGATGGGCATGTCCGAGTGCGTGTTGCGGGGCACTCGCTGGGCGGGGCTTTGGCCACCCTGGCAGCGGTGCATTTGAAGTCATTCGTTCACGTCGAGGCCGTGGTGACCTTTGGGTGCCCTAGGGTGGGGGCCAAGAACTTCGTGGAGCTCTACAAAGCCCTTGACTTGCACCGCCGCACCGCCCGTTTTGCCAACCAGGCAGATCCGGTGTGGCGGGTGCCGCTGGAAAAGTGGGGCTTCGTTCATGTGGTGGAGGGGTACTCGTTGGGGAGCTGCGGTCGGCTGGGCTTGTCTTTGAAGAGCCATTCCATGGAAGGCTCCGACAAGTCCTACTTTCACACTTTGCACGACGCGATAGAGGGCCAGGTCCCATTGCCAAAAAAAAGCCCTCCTGCTCTGTTTGATTTTTTTGCCTTTGGGTGGTTCCTTCATCGTTCCTTTTCCATAGGCAACGAGTTGTCTGGCCCAGGTCTTGCAGTCAAAAGTGGCGGACACCTTGTCGGCAGTGGCTGGACGGCTGATGTCTTCAGCGGCTTCAACAGATGACGTTATGAGGACGCAGCAGGAGCTCAAGCAGGAACTCAAAGTGAGTCTCGCGGTGCTTGCCCAGGGAATGAGATCCGCCGAGCGGAGATTGCACGATGCTATCACCAAGACGCAGCACTGGACGTGGCTCACCTTCGCTGCGTCAGTGACTGCAACAGTTGAGAAGCACTTGGACGACCTGCCGCCGTGGAGCCAGGCGGGGTCAGGCAGCGCGTGGTTCCTTGGACTGACAGAGCGGCGGGACTACATGCTGAGGGCAGCGCAAGAGGAGCTGCAAGACCGTGGGTCGCAGCTTGGTAGGTTCTTTGTGGATGTTTACCTGCGGATGGGCGATCTAGTAATTCGCGCCATGGAAGCTTCTGGGGCGGCCAGGGGGGCTGTGGACAAGGAGGTGAAAGAATTCAACGACTCACTGATGCAGATTTTGGAATCGCGTCGTCTTGACCTCGCTTCCTGCGTTGCGGTCATGAGATCGCTTCCATGTCCAAGTGACTCCAAGCTTCGGGATTTTATCAGGCTCGCTTTGCATGATGTGCCCGATGCTGACTGGAGTTCGGTGGCAGCCGCAGTCTTGCAAGATCCAACTTGCCTCAAGCTGGAGTTCGAGAAGGAGCCCGGGGTTCATTCACTACTGTAGTTTGCAATGTATTTATCAACCTCAATAACCCCAATTGCATGAGTGTCTCACTGGCGTAGCTCCGTCATACCCGCTACGCATGGCCTATAGGCTGTCAGCCGCAAGCGGCTCACTGTACAGAGTTGTACGCCATGGATGGCGACCCTGGAGTACCTCCTACTGAGGTGCGTCCCACACCTGATGAGCGTGCGAGCGAAGAGGATGCCTCGCACTACGTACCTACAAGTCGCGCGAACTCACAAGTGGCCAGAGAGCTCATCAGGAAGGGACAAGCTTTGAGCAGTCAAGGCCCGAATCGCTTCGATCCAGGAGCAACCGCGGAAGGCCTGAGCGGTCAGGTGCTCGATCTGCTTCACCCGTTGGATCAGATCGGTGACATCGTCATGCACGACCCTCAGTCCGACCTCGCAAGGGGAAACGCTATGCCACAGTCTATGACTTAATTCAATCAACATGTCGCAAACGTTCGCCTCGATCCTTCGATGACGGTCAACCAAGAGGTGACGAACTACCAGCAGTTCAACGCTACCCAGAACAATGCCCAGATCAACCAATTTGTGAATCAGGACACTGGTCCAGGTGGCAGAAGCAAGGCACAGCGAGATCATCGCTGGGCTCTAAAGCCAATCTGACGCCATGAGACTGGACCAGATGAATGCGGAACAACGTGCCAACACTCTGAAGTCAGAGAGAGAGGCCGAGATGAAATATCGCATCGCCATGAACACCATCAGCGATCAGGCAGATCAAGGAGCTGAGGGCAATGGTTGAGCAGATGATGAACACTCAACAATAACAGTCTGCCCAACCTGCTCCGGCTCATGCGCCTCCTGCTCAACAAGCACCAGCAACTCCATTGGCCATGCCTCCAGTACCCATAGTCGCATCTCCCCCCGGACTTTCGACTACAGCAAAGGGATCCGTTCCCGCCGGGGTCGTGGCAGATGCTGCCACTGGAGACGGTCGGCCTGGTGATGATGGAGATGGCGGAGATGAGAAGGACAAGAAAAAGAAACATTTAGAAAAAGAAGAAGAAGGACCGGAGCCGACGGATGCGAAGGGATCCATTATCTCCTTCATCCTCTTCATCCATCGTCTACAGCATCTGATGAGTCGTTTCGACGAAAGCTACTGAAGCACTTAGGAATTTCCAGCGATCCGACAACGGAACGCGTTCGTGTAAAGGAGGGCGATCGAATTCAAATCCCCCGTTTCCCGAAGGCCGAACAGTACCGTAATTGGAGAGGATCAAAGTTAGGGATGCTGTTGTTGCTACTTCCGACCAACCCGAAAAGGCATTTGAGTGGATTGAGGCAACTTGGATCCCTGGTCAGTCAGTTGAAGTCCTTCGTGATTCAGGCATGTTTGTTCATCTTGATGCAAAGCTGGCAGCAAAGGAAAGACGATACGCGAGGGGCCGCCTGATTCTCTTGATGATTCACAAGCACTCTAAGCATGAATATCAAACATGTGCTATTTATGATTTCGAGGACTTGCTTTCTGTCCAGCTCATCAACGAGGACCTGAGGAATTTCATGACAAGATGGGATAACGGTCATCGCTGGTATGGGCAACGAGCAGAACGAGAAAACAGTCGAGGCGCTGTTCCACCGCCAGATCCGGAAATTGCGTCCTCTCAGTCACGATCTCAACGAGTACGAGCGGGGAGGAGGGATCGGAAAAGCACTCCTACCAGTTCTTGCTCGACTCATCGAGAAACTATTTGGAGCGGAAGCGTCTTGTTCACATTCGGGATGCTGTGTCGAACAACACGACAGGACGTGGCCGGACTCCATCGAACAATCCTGCTGTTCCTGGAGTTCCCAAAGGTGTATGTGTTAAGTTCTAAACTGGCCAGTGCACCTATGGATCAGACTGCCGATTTGAACATGTAAAGGCACCTAAGGGAAAGGGGAAAGGCAAGAAGGGCGGATCAAGACCACAGACCCCAAGGAAGCACCGTTCGCACCCCGGGACCGAAGCCCCAGGCAGGCAAGTTTTTCAAAGCGAACAGATGCGAGAGAGGGAAGGACTGCCCATGGCAGCGCCCCGCAACTTCCAAAGCGGCTCCCGCCCCAAAGGCCGGCAAGACCACTAGTGGAGACACCCCCAAGGCATCGCCGAGAGACAAGAAAAAGAAGAAGAAAAAGAGCAGGCAATCTTTTCAGGAGTCGAAAGATCCCAAGGGTTCTCAGTCCCTTAAGTCTCCGGGCTCGTCAAAGGGCGGCAATGCGGCGGTGTGCCTCCTCCAGGCGATGGTGTGCGCCGCGACCCTCGACACGGTCGCCTCGTACCCTTGCCTGCCTAGTGTGAATCGCGATGTTTTTCAGGGAGTGCCATGTGTCAAGAAGTGTGTGTGCAATTCACGGATTACCCATCCATTTCAAACTATGAGACTGACGGCGAGCTTTGGCCTACATTGCCTCGTCGAGAAGGTTTGCACAAGAGTCCGGTGAACAATGTTCCAAAGTTCAGTTCGATGAGAGAGCTATTTCAGATGCAACTCTTCTCGGTGCTATGCATGAAGCAACGGTGTATGGAATGCTAAAGGGCACAAAGACTTCATGTAAATTTCAATGCGATTTCGGCTGTGATTCCTGCATTCCTGCAGGCCTAACGGCCGTGCCAGAAGAGCCTGACGATTCCCCTCCGAAAAAAGCGCTGCTGTTGCTCAACTACCAATGGATTCTTCCCATATTCCATGGATTGCGGACACTGGTGCTGCCCAGGATTTGCTGTCGTGAGCCGGCGCGCAAATTGGTAGTATGTACGAGTCCTCACGACCGCTCTGAAGAACCATCATCATCGACATCCAAGGAACACAAGAAAAGGAGGACAAAAGGGGAAAGAAATAATAGAGATGTATAGCTATACCATCAATCTGGTGGAAATGGCTGACACGGCTGAAGGAGGTGAGCTACAATGCGGAGGTGTGGACCTTACCTTCAATCCGTGCGGGGATCACAGGACATTCAAGACAACGTTGGAGCGAGGATGTGACACAATTTCATGCTACATCCCGAGGTTTGGTGACGAGTAGCGTCTACATGCCATGGGCGTACGCTTCAATGACGGATCCCAAATTCTTCCCCAAGGGCGCCATCTTAGAGCAGATCGATGTGACACAGCTTGGCAAAAGCATCAACTTCTGCATTTACCCCTTCGATGACGCTCCACATTGCAAGACTGGTGATGAACATTCTGTGTTCGCATCGAGAGATCAAGCTAATCAGCTATCTCATGATCTTTGCAGAGTCCTTCGACACAAGATCGGCAATTGCCGAGGAAGTGCTTTCAAGTGTGATGAAGGTGGATGGGTCGATATTGACGCAATCATCGACGACCGGCAGAACAACATATTCCCACCGAAAACTTCGAAAGCGAGACGCTACATGGGCATCATGGAGGTGATCAAGTGGCAGGAATCTGGATACAAGAAATCGAGATTTCAGATCCTAGCAGCAAGGTTTCCGAGCATCATGAACCCGAACGACGCGAGGGCCGCCAGACTGGAGTTAAACTACATGGGCCACGATCAGGGTGAGATCGACACGATGTTCGCCAGATGCGATGGATGGTACAGACCTTGGTGTATTCGGGCCACAACCGGTCACAGCGACTTTGGTTTCATGAGCTCATCCGCACTGGCAAATAGGTATTCCGCAAGGATGGGTGATTCTCTTGGAGGAGCATTCCATGTGACATATGTGGAAAACCTGCCAAGCATCGTACGTTGCGGGCTGGTCCCCGGCGGAATCGATGGCGGAAACAGGCTGGCCCTGCACTTCGGGGCATTTGCTCCATGGGACAAGATGAACATGGCGACGAAGACGACGCTACGCAACCTGCGGGTTGGGGATCCGATTGCAATCATCTACACTCCCAGTGCAACTCTTGCACGGTATGGAGCTGGAGTTGCGTTCAACGGGACGTTTATGGTCTTCGATGTGATCCCGTTCTATGAAGTCAAGTCCATTTGGATCGGCAAGAGCAACGAAGGAAAATGCCTGGAGATCGAGGACGTCAAGCGGGCGTACTCGAAATGCGTCGAGAATGAGATCTGTCCTGGTTTCGTTGGCTCATCCCAGGAGTCGGCCTTGATGTTCCTTCAGAACGTCGCAAAGGTCATCGAGGGATCGCCGGAAACAGAGGCGGGCGCCGACAATCTACACTACGTTCAAGAGATGGTGGATCGTGCCTGCAAGCTGTTTCGGGACGGCAAACGTGAAGAGTTGGAAACTCTGACCAACGAGATCAGAGATGAGATCAGCAAGACCATCATCCTGAATGACGAGACTTGGGAAGGGCTCAGATGCCGAATTTGTCCGTCATGTGCAACCGCAATTCCTACGTGCTTCTGTATATGCCTGGAGTGTGGAGCGCAACTGATCTCTACCGGGAGATTCTGCGTCAACATCGGCTCTGATGACGATGATGATGATCATAGACCCAACGTGTCCGGAGACGCCAGGCGAGCACAAGAGGAAGCAAACGACAATACGGCAGCACAAGGGAAGCATGGTGGACTGGAGGATGATCCCGAAGATGACGACATGGGCACACAAGGATATACATCCGGTAACGTGTCCGAAGAAGAAGACAGTGGATGGGATTACCGCGACAATGACATGGCAGCACGGGATATCATCAACTCCCAAAGGATGGCAATCTGCATGGACGAACCGCGTGAGGCTCAATACATGGCAGGGTTCATTGCGCTGCAAATGTCAAGGATGTGGGGGATGTTCGAGGCTGGCGAGAAGAGAACAATAGATGCCACACTCGAAGGGACCCACGCGTGTCCATACCACAATGACTTTGGAAAATACCCCAACATCACTGATATTGATCGGGATGGTATCATTTTACCATCAAATGAACTTAAGGTTTCTCAATCTCAGAATGTTTGGGCAAGGACCTTCAGGACGGTCGAGGAGCGCAACCAATACATTCCTTATTTGGCGCTCAAATGCGAGGGGCTGTACATTTTCTACAAATTGTGGATTGCAGCAAAGATCCTCGACATTACCAAGGATGAGATGAAGCTCTTGGTCAAAGAGCGTACGCATTCGGTGGGGGACATTGTCTACAGATGCTTCTCCCTGGCGTTTAACTGCAAATACATATCGTTCGCAAGGGCTGGGCTGAACCTTGGTAAGCATGGATACGTGGTCAACGCCATCATTGCAGCCACAGACCCGGGCAAGTGCGACGGACCCCTGCTTGATTGGTGTATCCGAAAGGGACACTGGCTTGCAGACGAGCACCACAGGAAGTACGTCCGAGCACGAGACGCCCAACACAACTTGGACGAAGAATTCCGTCGACGCATCAATAGGATGGCCATTGTGGACCGACCTATGTGATGCAAATGTGGAATTGTCGTTGCTTTTACGGCATGGTGCGGGCCAGACCCCATCCATCGCCAGCAACATATTAATTCCACTACGATGCAGTTTGCGGCATGGTGCGGGCTAGACCCCATCCATCGCCGGCAACACATCGATTTCACTACGATGGAATGATTTCAATATGATGCGATTTCATTTGTCCAAGGAAAATGAATGTGTATGTATTTACATATTCCGACGACTATGGCATTCCGGATATTCATGGATGGGCACTATTACCTCATGGATGATTTCTTTTCCTTATTATTCGTGGTATCTGGAATGGCTATTTTTTGCATATATTGCTCGCCAAATTTCTTTGCCGGTGGTATTCAGATGGCTTATGGCCATGCGCTGCTATGGATTTCTATGGCCAACCCATTTCTGTGGATGACGGCCGCGCGATGCGCAAATGCGGCAGCTGGGATTTTCAATGGTTGCGTGATGGTATGAGGCAGAATGCCTCTTGCCTCTGTGTGTAGGAATGTGCTACGATTTGCGGATGCACGTTTCTGATTTGATTGAACCCGGCAAGTTTCACAATGAATGAACGGCGTTGCAGTAGTGAGTGGAAGAATGTTCGACACAGTTTCGTAGTCGGAGCCGTGGCCATTGGGACTTGTTGTGGTGTTTGGACCGCATGATGAACAATGCGACCCAAATGGGGGATGTTAAAACCCTCCTGGCCCCGTGCCTAACAATTGGGAAGCTGTTCTGAGGTCCATGTTCTTGTTGGTTATGATGTTCCATTGGACGCCACTTTGACTCAAGTCACAAGTAGGGCTCGAGGTCTTGCATGTACTACCTTCGCCTGTGATCGATCTGAGAGAGTGAGAAAACAGGTTGATTTGCGCTGCTGATATTGAGTGTACAATCGTGGTTATTGGTCTTTACCCCCTTACAACAGTTTGCACTGGTTTGGCTATAACGGCTTGGCCGTATACCCTTTCTACGTGGTTGAGTATTCACAGCTGGAGGGTTCGGTGGACAACGTCCCACGGGACGTCATCTTGCCATCTCTTGACATACTTATTGTATCATGTTGGTACAGGAACGGGCACTGCCTCGCGAAAGCGGTGCCCAGCAGAGGCGGAAGACCTTAACTGGCCGTTGCTTGTACGCAAAGTGCTCGTTGCCTGCAAATGACCTCATGCTGCTTGGGTTCACACACACTATCGGGCACGGGGGGTGTAGTTTGCAATGTGATGTATTTATCAACCTCAATTACCCCAATTGCACGAGTGTCTCCCTGGCGTAGCTCCGTCATACCCGCTACGCATGGCTCAAGAAAAGCGCGCTTATCGCAGGGTTGAATGTTGACTCTTCTGGGTTGTTTAACCTGTTCTGCCTGATTAGGTTGCAAGCTTTGAAGGGCAATCTAAAGGAACATGTTCTTTGTTTCAAGCCATTTCTGCAGCATACGCAGCAAGCAACAAATGGCACTTGTTGGTTGCCAATGCGGGAGGACACTGCTGACGAGAAGTGGTTCACGCACCTTTTGCAAAGCACTCTTTTCCGCTGCCCGTCCTGGACGTCTTTGTGCCTGCGATTCAGCAGCTTGAAGGAGCTGGGGGGTGCAGGGGCTAGGTAAGGCCAAGAGCACTGCATAGCAACGAACTGTCATGGTTAAAGTTGGTTCAGCTATGATTGGGGGTGTGGGGCCTTTGAATTAGCGTTGGCTTGAAATGCACCGCGCGACGGTAGAAGGGCTGCACGCAAAAGGGCCGCCACCTTCTTCAGCTCTGGGGCGCAGGAGGTGGTGGGCAGCCTGCCAGTCAGTCTTCAACCTCTGAAATTGAATTTTAGCCACAACCAGAACTTCACGGACGCAAGCTTCGAGAAGCTCGCGGAGAACCTGCCAGCGAGTCTTCAAGCTCTGCGTTTGGATTTTGGCTTCAACGAGGACTTCACGGATGCAGGCCTCAAGAAGCTCGCGGAGAACCTGCCAGCGAGTCTTCAAGCTCTGCGATTGAATTTTGGCTTCAACGAGGACTTCACGGATGCAGGCCTCAAGAAGCTCGCGGAGAACCTGCCAGCGAGCCTTCAATCTCTGCATTTGGATTTTGGCTTCAACAAGAACTTCACGGATGCAGGCTTCGAGAAGCTCGCGGACAACCTGCCAGCGAGTCTTCAATCTCTGCATTTGAATTTTTCCTCGAACCTGAACTTCACGGATGCAGGCCTCAAGAAGCTTGCGGACAACCTGCCAGCGAGCCTTCAAGCTCTGCATTTGGATTTTGGTTTCAACAAGAAATTCACGGACGCAAGCTTTGAGAAGCTCGCGGAGAACCTGCCAGCGAGCCTTCAATCTCTGCATTTGGATTTTGGCTTCAACAAGAACTTCACGGATGCAGGCCTCGAGAAGCTCGCGGAGAACCTGCCAGCGAGTCTTCAATCTCTGCAATTGAATTTTTCCTCGAACGAGAACTTCACGGATGCAGGCTTCGAGAAGCTCGCGGACAACCTGCCAGCGAGTCTTCAAGCTCTGCATTTGAAATTTTCCTCGAGCAAGAACTTCACAGACGCAAGCTTCGAGAAGCTCGCGGACAACCTGCCAGCGAGCCTTCAATCTCTGCATTTGGATTTTTCCTCGAACGAGAACTTCACGGATGCAGGCTTCGAGAAGCTCGCGGACAACCTGCCAGCGAGTCTTCAAGCTCTGCATTTGATTTTTTCCTCGAGCAAGAACTTCACAGACGCAAGCTTCGAGAAGCTCGCGGACAACCTGCCAGCGAGCCTTCAATCTCTGCATTGGAATTTTAGCCACAACAAGAACTTAACAGACGCAAGCTTCGAGAAGCTCGCGGACAACCTGCCAGCGAGCCTTCAATCTCTGCATTTGGATTTTGACTTCAACAGGAACTTCACGGATGCAGGCCTCGAGAAGCTCGCGGACAACCTGCCAGCGAGTCTTCAATCTCTGCATTTGGATTTTGGCTTCAACAAGAACTTCGCGGATGCAGGCTTCGAGAAGCTCGCGGACAACCTGCCAGCGAGTCTTCAATCTCTGCATTTGAATTTTTCCTGGAACAAGAAATTCACGGACGCAAGCTTTGAGAAGCTCACAAACAACCTGCCAGCGAGCCTTCAATCTCTGCATTTGGATTTTGGCTTCAACAAGAACTTCACGGATGCAGGCCTCGAGAAGCTCGCGGACAACCTGCCAGCGAGCCTTCAATCTCTGCATTTGGATTTTCACTTCAACGACAAGTTCACGGACGCAAGCTTCGAGAAGCTCGCGGACAACCTGCCAGCGAGCCTTCAATCTCTGCATTTGGATTTTCACTTCCACAATAACTTCACGGATGCAGGCTTCGAGAAGCTCGCGGACAACCTGCCAGCGAGTCTTCAATCTCTGGATTTGGATTTTTCCAGGAACGAGAAATTCACGGACGCAAGCTTTGAGAAGCTCACAAACAACCTGCCAGCGAGCCTTCAATCTCTGCATTTGAATTTTTACTTCAACGGCAAGTTCACGGATGCAAGCTTCGGGAAGCTCGCGGACAACCTGCCAGCGAGCCTTCAATCTCTGCATTTGAATTTTTCCTTGCGCCTGCACTTCACGCATGCAGGCCTCAAGAAGCTTGCGGAGAACCTGCCAGCGAGTCTTCAAGCTCTGCGATTGGATTTTGGCGTCAACGAGGACTTCACGGATGTAGGCCTCAAGAAGCTCGCGGACAACCTGCCAGCCAGCCTTCAATCTCTGCATTTGGATTTTGGCTTCTACACGAACTTCACGGATGCAGGCTTCGAGAAGCTCGCGGACAACCTGCCAGCGAGTCTTCAATCTCTGCATTCGGATTTTTCCAGGAACGAGAACTTCACGGATGCAGGCTTCGAGAAGCTTGCGGACAACCTGCCAGCGAGCCTTCAATCTCTGCATTTGGATTTTCGCTCCAACGACAAGTTCACGGATGCAGGCTTCGAGAAGCTCGCGGACAACCTGCCAGCGAGTCTTCAAGCTCTGCATTTGGAATTTTCCTCGAGCAAGAACTTCACAGACGCAAGCTTCGAGAAGCTCGCGGACAACCTGCCAGCGAGCCTTCAATCTCTGCATTTGAATTTTTCCTCGAACGAGAACTTCACGGATGCAGGCTTCGAGAAGCTCGCGGACAACCTGCCAGCGAGTCTTCAAGCTCTGCATTTGATTTTTTCCTCGAGCAAGAACTTCACAGACGCAAGCTTCGAGAAGCTCGCGGACAACCTGCCAGCGAGCCTTCAATCTCTGCATTTGAATTTTCGCTTCAACGACAAGTTCACGGATGCAGGCCTCAAGAAGCTTGCGGACAACCTGCCAGCGAGCCTTCAATCTCTGCATTTGGATTTTTACTTCAGCAAGAACCTCACGAATGCAGGCTTCGAGAAGCTCGCGGACAACCTGCCAGCGAGTCTTCAATCTCTGGATTTGGATTTTTCCAGGAACGAGAAATTCACGGACGCAAGCTTTGAGAAGCTCGCGGACAACCTGCCAGCCAGCCTTCAATCTCTGCGTTTGAGGTTTTTTTCTTGGCAGCGGCGTTTTGGCGTTTCTGCGTTTTGGCGGCAGCGGCGACCACGCGCTTGACCTGCCTGGCGCCCCAAACGCAGCTTTCTTCGGCCAAAAGCCCCCCGGTTTGGCCGTATTTGCCCGGACCATTTTGTTCAATCATTTGTGTGAACGTAGGTGTTCAACGTGTTGGTAAACATAATACATAAAAACCTGTGCGCGGCTTGTTTTGTGGTCAAGGGTACCGCAAAAGAGTCGGCGGCCATATGTGGGGTCCCATGTGGGTAGAGCACGCTCATGCCGTTTCGGTTTCACCCACCTCGCTCGGCAGAGGAGCCTGAGAGCCGTCTTGAAAATGGGACACTCACCTGTGATTGCTCGCTCCGACCAGTTTGCAACATTTCAGTCCGTGCTGGGTCGGCCATGGGTGATTGTGAATTTTCGACGAGGCATCCCACAATATCACGCGGGACATTTCTTCGCTAGGTGCAAGGCTGCAGAGTCAATCTGGGAAGTGTCAGCTGCATGCCTTTGACAGGAAGTTTGGGGATAGCCCCCGAGTAATGTATGAAACTGTGTGACACCAAATAAGCAACACTTGGGGGGTCCAAAAGAGACATGTACGGATAGGAACCCCCCTCGTTCTTCCCAGGTGTTGATTTGGTAGGGCAGCTGTGGCTGGGCTTAAGAGGCGCTGCAGGCGAGACATAGAACACGTGGCCCTCGAATGCGGTTGTATGTTTTTTCACCACATTGCGGGTCTCCTTTGTTAGTTTGACATGGTTCAGTTGGATGCAATGCGCCGGCCAAAGCTGTCAGATCTGTCGTAACAAGCCGCTTGCGCCTTGATGCCGTTAGCCTGGCGAAGCCAGTTGCAGGCGGGACCCGCGCGGCCCTGTCTCGATTTGCCCTTTGGATAGTCCGTTTCAGCTCACCCAAAAATCCGACTCACCATGAAACTTCTGTACTTGGGTTCCTTCTTGCAGGTTCCAAGTAAACATGATTATAATAGATACACGCAGGTGACGCCGTAAAGTATGGCTTCCACACTAACCAAGCTTAAAATTTGGCCCAGCCGATGTTTCACAACCTTACTTGATCGCCTTTCTGCGGAACTGGGATCGTATGGGATGCTTTGGATGTCTTTTCCTCGGGCAAGCTGAAAGCCCGGCACCTTGGAAATTGGGAGCCGTGAGATTCAATTCATGGCAGTGGCCACCGGGCAGTGCGGGCATGGATCGATCGCGGCCAGGCATGGATTGAGAATCCAGGCGCGGGGAGCGATCTCAGCCGTTTCCGCGCAAGACCTGCGGAGCCGTGATGTGGCTCTTGTCGACTTGGATCCTTCCGTACAAGAGGTCACTCACATGAAGATCAAAAGAAGCTCATCCATCAGCTAAAGTGCACATTGCTGCAGGCCCAAGCCTGAAAGGATTGGCCTTGCGCCCAAGCCGGCTAGGATGGGGTGCGGCGCCAGCGCAGACAGCGCCTACCAGGTGGGCCCCTGGCAGCGTTGAGTCGCGATGAGCAGGACCTCCAGGATCGATCGATGACAGGCTCCATACACATTGCAAGAACATATTTGCATATTTGCTCAAGCAACTGGAGGCATGCTGGCACAGGCCCTTTTCACTGAACTGTGTGTTCTTGAAACGGGACAACCCCCCTCCCCCGTCCAAGCCGCCCTCCTCCTCCCGGGGTGGCCGAGCGACGGAGCGACCGAGCGGCCCGCCATGTCGCGCTGGGCGCGGGTGGCGCCTGCCGGCCTTGCGAGCGGCGGCCTCGGCTTCTCGCGCTGCGAGCGGAGGATCAGCGAGGAGGAGGTGCGGAAGCACCGCTCCGAGCCTCGCTTGGGCGGCTAGTAGGTGTGGTTTCCTGCAGGACACTGCAATGTCCATGATGTCCAACGCATGTGGGTGACACCACCAGCGGAGTTGCATTTTGTGGGTTCTATTTGTGGTAAATCCCACGTTTGTTTTGACAGCGGGCTCCCATTTAAAACCACTCGTGGCGAGGGTTCGAGCATCAATCGGCTGGCGTGGGCTACCGTGGACTGATCCCAACTTCAAGTACGTGGTGCGTGTAGCGGGGAGTGCGCTGTGTTTTTTCACAAGCGACCAGGCCCATCTATTCTCCCAAGAGGACACCTATGGCCAAGCTATGTCAGGTCTGTGACTGAATCTTTGGCGCGTAACGGGGCCCGGATCTGAGGAGAACGACGCCTGGATTAGCTTCAATGGCTCCGTGTACGACATCACCAGCTTTATCCCGAGGCAGCATTTGTTTTTAAAGAGACCGAATAATCACCCAGTTGTCGTTTCTTGCGTGGCTCAAAATGTGCGGCCCCCCAACAAAACAGAACACAAGAAAATGGTGTTCCTTTTGGTAAGTGTCAAAATGGGGCACCAACTCGAAAAAACGTCACTCATATTGGGACCAAGAGTGACTTCGGTAAAGCCCTCCTTTTGAAACAAATCCAAACCCACACTGCCCCCGTATGTTTGGACTTGGCCATGGATTCCCTCAAGTGCCCCTTTGCTGGAGTGGAGACACCTCACTGACCCACGGAGACCCGGCTACACCTCAAAAGATCAATAAGTACATTCGGGTGAAAGTTGGTCGCAAACTCCGCACATTGTCCGCTTCACGGATGTGAAACCGTTTTTACGGGGTGTTTTCGTTCACCCTGCATTCGGGCTGAAGTCTCCCCCAGCTTCAAGAAACTGACCCCATGGGTTCGGCTGGTTTTCTGGGTGTTTCAAAACTTCCCAAACTGTTCACCATTTTGAGATGCATTCGAGGGCTTCCCTGCTGGGCAAAAGTTCAACCCGCTGCCCGCACCGTGGTGTGAAACATGCCGGCTGCTTTTTTCGACCGACATCCTATTCAACTACCCTGATCCAGACCACGCCAGCCACGCATCGCGAAGGCACCCGCAGAAGGCGAACTGGGCGTCTCGTGTGGCGGGGCGCCGTTTCGAGCACTTCTTGGGTCGAGACGCCTTTGGGCCTATCCACCGCTTCAAAACGGATTGCGCCTTGGCAATTCAATCGGCTTCCGGAAAAAAGTGTTGGGTGTTTGGCGTTTGTATGGAGTCGGAACCCCTGCTTCTGTGCTTCTGCAGTTTTAGATGCGGACCGAAAGCAGAACCGAAATCTGTTTTGGGAGTCCAACGGGGTTGAGGGGCCTTTGGTTTCCTTCTGGTGGCCGCGGTTCAGCGAGCACAAAGCAGGGGACGCTTCAAGGCTCAGCATTGTCAGATGGCACTATCGTGATCCTTTGGTGTATCTTATGCCCCTGTTCTTCAGCGGCATGCGTTTGTGCAAGGCCAATTCAGCGCGAGAGTTTCCTTGTGGCGCGGAGGGGGGGGGGTGAGGCCCACTGCCGGGGTACCTATCCCAGAAGGGAACTGGTACCCTTGTGGTAGTAGAGGTCGTTGTTTAGGTCCCTGGATCTATTCCGGAGAGAATCCAATATGCCACTATGGATGATTGGAGGATGGATTGTCCCTGGTGGATTGTCTTGTGGATAATCCTGTAAGCGGCCTGCAAAGGTTCCTTTGTCACGCAATCATGAGTATTGCTATGATACAGAAAGGGCCTTGAGCCAAATGGTTGCGGGAGATCAATTGTGTAACAAACCAAACACAAAACAGACACAAATTTCTTTTGATCTCCAGCACTAGATATGAAATACTATTGGCTTCATGGCCTTTGGCCGTAGCCTTGCTGTATGCCGTAGCCATGTGTACTAAAATGCCGGATTCATCCTCTTTTCTGCTCGGATGAAATGTCTTGGCTTGCGAAATGGGAAAACACTATGTACTGCTTCTGTGAGATACCGAGATGTATCAAAAGGTGATGCACAACACTACGTACACGCGGGACGAATGTGAAACTATTGATCTCTCTCTGTATAGTCTTGTAGGCGGTGAGGATCAATCATCTGATTTGAGTTCGTAGTGCTGAACGTATGAATCTTCCTGGTCAGTCGGATCGATGATACCATCGACGGCTGCTGTCGGATTGACTGCCATAGTCTCCATGTCCTTATGATGTTGTTCAGTAGGCATGTTCGAGTTCTCACTGCCCCTGACACATGACCGCTTGCACGTGAGTTTTGGGCTTAAGGGTGCATCCGTTGGGTGCATTTGGCCCCTGCAGTGATGGCTGCAGGGGATAGCCTTTACGAAGGCTACAAAGCCCGGAGTGAGGTTTTCTCTGGGCTCTATGATGGGCTGAAGGATCACCTGTACTTTGAATGTTTAGACGACTCTGGAAATTCTCAGGGATATGCGATTGCGAAGCTGATCAAGAAGTTCCGACATGACGATGACGGTGGCTTTGTCGAGATCGCTTACATTCAAGTATCAGATGGTTACTATCAGCACTGGCTTGAGACGTCTCATGGGCAGGACCAATTCCACCATCTTTGCAGACATTCCCTCCGAAGCTGTCAGCGCAAGGTGGGCCGTGAGGGCGTGGTGCACATTCAACGATGGCGTGCAGTGACGGCCGGAGAAGTTTCTTCGGTGGTGCAAGGTTGGAAGACGAAACCTTTGCCTGACTTGGGGAAGCCCAAGTTGCCCGGCAGGAGAGAGGAATGGGTGGAGGAACCGGTGCAGACGCAGCCCAAGAGCAAACCAGCCACCCGGGCACCAAAGGCTGGGGTCCAAGAAGTTAGCCTGGACACGGATTTCGATTCTGACAGCCCCAATCTAGTCCCAGTGAAGGCTGGGAGGAGGCAGGAGAAGGAAGGCGAAAAGTCGAAGCGAAGGAAGAGAACAGAGAAGTCCCCCTCTGATGATTCCAGAGGCGACTGCTCGCGAAAGCCGAAAGACCGAAGGAAGGAGAGCAAGAGCAGGAAGGCGCCTACAGCGTTGGACGCCATCTTGACCGATGAGGTCGAGCCCCGTGGGAAGCTTGGCATAGTCGAGCAGGACCTTGACTCGCTAAGGGCCACCTTGGGAGAGGACAGAAGGAAGAAGGATTCCAAGAAGGATGCCGGTGCAGTGCTGGCGCTGAGAGTGCAGGAGAGCGAGCGCAAGAAGAAAAAGGAAAAGAAGCGAGACCGTCAGGACAAGGTGGCAGCTGCGCTCAGGAAGATAACTTCCAAAAAGAAGCAGGACTTCAGCGAGGACAGCAGCAGCTCTGAAGACGAGCCAGAAGGCGATGACACCGTCTTCCGACGAGGAGACGCGGGGGAGCTTGCAAGCAGGCAGAGGCGCCTGAAGAAGATTGCCCTGGAGAAGCCAGGGGCCCTACTCCTGCGGGGGTATGGGCTCATGCACGAGCAGCTGGGCACTATGTTTGGTGAGGCCAGGGCCGGCGAGGAGGGGATCGAGCGAACTCTCCAGCCTGCTGCTGTGAGATACCTTCTCACTGCTGCCATGCCGCTGATTGACCGCAAGACCCTAGGTGAGCAGCTGAGGACTCTTGCGATGGGCTTGGACTACTTGGTGTCAGGAAAGCCCACCAATGCCGCAGACATCTTCATGCAGCGCTTCAAGTCCATCCTGCTCTCCATTCGGGACGGTTCAGACGCGGCCTCCAAGTACCTTGAATTGATCCCGTTCGACGATTACCCGACCGGCACAACTGAGGCGGAGGCGGGCTATGCCCGTCAAGTGGCGTGGAAGACGGCAAAGAGCGATGCCCTTCTGAAGAAGATGACGGGCTAGGGACTCGGCGGGAGTCTGATGGCTTTGACACCCCCATCAGGCTCTCAGCGCCACCCCCCACCAGTGAAGGGTTCAATTTTGAAGGAGTCCAGGAAGCCCGAGGCCAAGAAGACGGAGAGGGACGAGAGACCCCCAATCAGCAGCCGCGAGAGGAGCCCGTTGCCACGACCAGGGAAGCAGGTGACCTTGGCAGATCCGCCCCAACCAAAGTCTCCAGACCACCCTGGAATGATGCGGATGTCGACAGCCCGTGCCGAAGTTCCCAGACAAGAAGGCGAGACCAGGGCCGCGTGGAAGAGTCGGGTCTTTCAGCACAAGCGCAGGGCAGAGGAGGCCTTCCACGGGAAGGCAAAGAAGAAGTGATTGGTTCCCCTGTGTTGGCAGGGCCCTGTGCAGACGCAGGGAAGCCAGAAGACCTCTTACCCCCTGTGATGGCAGGGACGGAGGGTCTAGTTTCACCAGGAGTGTTAACCTCTGACAACGCTCCTCGGGACGCCGGGGAATCTGCCGGGACGGCGGGCCACCAAAACAGTTGTCTCGAGTTTGTTACTTTGCTGAAGATTCAGTTTTCGGACGATTTTCACAAACTGTGCAAAGAAGCGATGTTGAGCTGGCCCTGCGTCACCCAACTCGGAGTCACCACACTGCAGCTCCTGCTTCATGGCCCAGTGGATGGGCATTGGATGAAAACGCTGCCTGAGGCACTGAAGAAAAGTTTTTCCACATCACCATTTCGTGGTAAGGGAATTTTCCCACTACCCTTGCCACCTGTGGGAGCTGCAGTTCGTATGCTAAGACTCATGGAGCGGTCCCCGTCCGGATTGCTGATGACGCACAAAGGCATGTTGAGTTCAAGTCGAACCCAACACCGTCAACAGCGTGAAAAGCTTTTGTTGGATGGATGCTGTCAGGTTTGGAGGTTCTTGATTACATGCAGTCTCAATGGGATGGCGGCTAGTTCAGGGGAGAAGAGGGCGCCGTTATGTTGCACACCCCCGACATCGTCACAGAGAGAAGCCTGGGCTGTCATTGGTGTTAACTTGCACGAGCTCAGGCCTTTTTTGCAATCCACAGCAACAAGCGTTCCACGCTTCCCAAAACGGCTGTGAGTGCAGGTTGCAGGAACGAAGCGCTCTTGATCAAACTGGGGCATGAAAACGGCGGCTCACTTGGGGCAATAGCAGCCCCCAAGTGAGATGTCGTGTTCATGCCCCAGTTTGATCAAACACGTTTCGTTTCTGCAACCTGTACTCACAACCGTTGTTGGAAGCCCGGAACGCATCTTGCTGTGACAAGGCCTTGCAACAAGGTCGGGAACCGAGCTCGACTTTCCAAACCCAGGGTTGAAATTGAACAAAGCTGGGCTAACGTCAGTTTCTGCGCACCCGTAGCGCCATATGAAGAAACTCGGTTCATTTGTTGAGACCCCGCAAATGGGGGGGCATGAGTGTGCCGCGTTTGGTGCAAACAGTCCCAGTCTCCGATCTCATCACCGAGATGGGTGATAGGAGGCAGCAGCAAACATGTCAAGACTCACGACTCCTCGGGACTTTTTTTCTTCCAACTGAGTCCGCTAAGTCCCAACCACTTTCTAACTTCGACAGTTTCTCCAAACTCGGGCTGTTGCGATTGGAGAATCTCCGAACTATGGCCCGTTGTCTCCAAACTCAGTGAGGGCAGTTTGGAGATACTCCAAACTCAGGCTCGTAATCTCCAAACTCTAGCCTCTAGCCAATTTCTCCCAACTCAACCTGAGTTTGGGGAAACTCAGGCTCGAGTTTGAAGATTTCCAAATCCGGGTCCGAGTTGCCAAACCCAGGCCCGTTTCCCCCAACTCAGGCCCATTGGGGCCTGCGTTCACTCTTTAAAATCAGGCTCCTTTTCTCCAAAGCCAGCCTTTTTTTTTCTCCAACTCAGCCCGTTTTCTCCAAACCGTGGATGACTTTGCAGATTCTCGAAACTGAGGCATGTGTTCTCCAAAAACTCAGGCCCGAGTTTCGAGAATCTCCAAGAGCACCGCCCAAGGTTGGAATCACGGACCTGAGGTTGGAGATTCTCCAAACTCGAACTGAGTATCGAATTTTGGCAAACTCGGGCCCGAGTTTGGAGAAAAAGGGCTCGAGTTTGGAGATTCTCCAAACTCAGGCCCGTTTTCTCCAAACTCGGGATGAGTTTGGACATTCCCCAATCTCGGACAGATTTTCTCCAAACTTAGGCCTGCGTTCGGAGATTCTCCAAACTCAGTTTGGAGATTCTCCAAACTCAGTTTGGAGATGCTCCAAACGCCGGCCCATTTCCTCCAAACTCGGGTGCGCTTGGAGATTCCGAGATTCTCCAAGCTCGGGCCCGAGTTTGGAGAGAACGGGCCTGAGTTTGGAGATTCTCCAAACTCGGGCAGGTTTTCTCCAACCTCGGGCTGAGTTTGGAGATTCTCCAAACTCCAAATTTCAATGTGTTTTTCTCCTGCAGAACGCTTATTTTGCCGGAAAATCTCCATCCGAACGCTTATTTTCTCCACCAAAACACTTGCCGAACGCTTCTTCGCGTGTTTCACAAAAGGAGTTTGGATAAAACGGGCCTGAGTTTGGAGATTCTCCGAACTCAGGCCCGTTTTCTCCAAACTCGGGGTGAGTTTGGAGATTCTCCGAACTCGGGCCTGTTTTCTCCAAACTCGGGGTGAGTTTGGAGATTCTCCAAACTTAGGCCCGTTGTCTCCGAGCTCTGAGTCCAAACTCTGAGTTTGGAGATTCTCCGAACTCGGGCCCGTTTTCTCCAAACTCGGGGTGAGTTTGGAGATTCTCCGAACTCGGGCCCGTTTTCTCCAAAATCGGGGTGAGTTTGGAGATTCTCCGAACTTGGGCCTGTTTTCTCAAAACTCGGGCTGAGTTTGCGGATTCTTCAAAGTCAGGCTTGTTTTCTGCAAACTCAGGTTCAGTTTAGAAGTTCTCCAACCTCGGGCCCTGTTCCTCCATTTTCCAAACTCGGAGACCTTCTTGGCTTCGTACAAAGAGTTTGGACTAACCAGGACTGACAAGTCTTTTTTAAAACTCAGGCCCATTTTCTGCAAACTGGGGCCTGCGTTTGGAGATTCTCCAAACTCAGTTCGTTTCTCCAAACTCGGCCCGGGCTTGAGATGATTCTCCAAAGTCAGTCAGGGCTGTTTTCTCCAAAGTTGGCTTGAGTTTGGATAATCTTCACGCTCAGGCCCGTGTTTTGCAAACTCGCCTGGCTTTGCGTGCGAAGACGCGTTTCGCAAATGTATTGGTGGCGACTATCCGCTTTTCGATGGAAATTGGATGGGTCAAACAAGGGGTTTGTTTGGTCAATATAGACAAGACTAAGTTCGGCAAATCTCGAAACTCAGGCTGAGCAAAGGCCAACTTTAGGGACCCCCAAATTGATTTCTCAGGGCTGAGTTAGGAGAAAGCGAGCTTAAGTTTGGAGAGCTTGGAACATCTCCAAGCTCAGGCTAAGACGTGGAGAAAAGCAAGCCTAAAATTGGGGCACATTCCAAACTCATCCATATTTTTGGAAACCTGAAGGCGAACTTACAAGCGAGCATTATCCTCAGAAATCTGCAACTCCCCAAGGAAAAGGGCTGCGCCATCGTGATGTAGTCACTTGCATTGCCCTATTCCACAACACTGCTCGGAGCAAATGGGAGCAGCGCTTCCCGAGACAAGCTTGCTAAGGTATGTCCGCATGTTTTGACAGAGATTTGGAGTCCTTGTTTGGCGTGTGTTTTGCTGGCACAAGGCTTGATTGGCCCGGATAGCATTGAAACGGCATGCTGTGGCATGGTCCAAGCGGTCTTGGCGTGTGGGGTTACCGGTTGAAAACCTTTGTGTTTTTTGGTTGAAAAAACGTAATCTGAGCTGCTTGAGGCACTGGAAGAGTGGTGGTGTGCGCGATTTTTTCTGAAGCCCTTAGAACGCTTCTACAAACTATTCCCCGGGACCTCGCGCAAGTTAACAGTCATTGGTCCAAGATTTCTGCTGTTCACCCATTGAAGCCTTCGCCATTCGACCTTTCTCGGAAATCACCAAGTCTAAAGATATTGATTATTCAGGAGACGAAGTTTCCCACGCACTTCCTCTTAAGGTAGGAGAGCTGTTGCCTGGTCTTCCTGTCTCAAGTATTGCTGGCACTCTGAGCGCAGTGGAGGCTGCTGATCCTCAGGTGCACGCCTGGGTGCAGGACCCTGGGCTGGCAATGAAACCCAGGGAGGAGTGGCCAACAACAGTGCCGAAGGCTCGCATCAACAGCACTAAAGAAGAGTGGTATAAACTTTGTGGTATCCTCTTTGAACGGGGCATCATTGAACCCATAGCTTACGGCGACATCTTTAAGGTTGACAATGTGCCGGTGTTGAACGGTGCTTTCGCTGTGGAAAAAAAAGGGGAAGGCTGCGCCTGGTGAGTGCCGGGTGACGCGCCTGATCATGAATATGATACCCGGGAACTCATACCAGAAGTTGATGGCTGGGGATTTAAGCACCCTGGCATCCTCCACTGGATGGTGCGGTTTGATTCTGCGACAGCAGGATGTGCTCCTGTGGTCAAGTGAGGACCAGCGGGGTGCCTTCTATGCCTGGAAGTTGCCACCTGCCTGGAAGCCTTTGATGAGTTTCCGGTGGCCCGTGCCGGGAAGTGCGCTCGGGCTTCAATGCCGCTGGACTTACGTTGCAGCCACAGTAGTGCCCATGGGCTGGATAAACGCAGTGAGCCTTTTTCAACATTTACATCGACAGGTAGGCATGGCCCCCTCGCCAAAAGGCGCTGGCCATCCCGCTGAAATTGAATGGAGACGTGACAGACCGATCCCCTTTGACTCCCAAGGAACCGCTCGCCACTTCGTCCAGTTCTACTTGGATGACTTCGATGCACCGGAGCTTATACCCAGTGAGGGCTGGGAATCCCAAAGAGGCACTGTTGGCCCGCTTCATGAAGTTCAGAGGCAGGCTTACAAACGATGGGGAATTGGGATTGCAGAAGATAAGGCGCAGGTTCGCGAACCCAGAGTCATCAGAATGGGGGCTGAGATTAATGGGATTTTGGGCCGAATCTCTGCACCCAAGCAGAAGAAGATGGAGGTGGCCTGGTATGGGCTAGAACTGCTGGGCAACCGATGGCCGACGGTCAAAGCTAGGCTCATGGTTTTGGGGCGGTTGGTCCGATGCTTTGAGTTCCGCAGACCCCTGATGTCACTGCTCCATGAGATTTGGCCTCGAGGACCGGTTCATCAGCGCCAGCGCCTCTCTGCCAAGGGCATGTTCGAGGTGTTGCAGAGCATTGCGCTGCTGCCCCTGGCTGGGACTGACCTGCGAGCGCAGGTAGACCCGGTAGCCACCTGTAGCGATGCAAGCGAGTCGGGTGGTGGACTTTGTGCGTCGGGTGCATTGACTCAAGAGGGGAAGAATCTGTTGAAGCACCTGCAGTCGCCAGAGGTAATCAAGGAGAGGCTCACTTGTTTCTCACCTCTAGGTGGGATGGAGATCCAGGCCAAAACGGGTCCTCGAATATTTGTGCTTTCTTTATTCGACGGAGTTGCAGCACTGATGTGCGCGCTTTGCAGACTCGACTGTCAAGTCATTGGCTTTGCCTCTTCCGAGGTTGATGTGGAGTGCAAGCGCCTGGTCAGGCGCCGGTGGCCGGGAGTGATAGAGCTTGGAGATATCAAGGGCGTCAGCCGCGCCACAATTGAAGCGCTATCAAAATCCCTTGGGTATCAGGTTGACCTTGTGCTGGCAGGGGGAGGCAGCCCCTGTCAAGACCTCTCCTCCCTGTTGGCCAATCGACAGGGGTTGTCCGGCGAGCGGTCGAAGTTGTTTTACGAAATGCCTCGAATATTCCAGCACTTGAGGGAGTGTTTCTCGTGCCCGGTGTTCACATTTGTCGAGAACGTTCAGTCAATGAGTGATGAAAACCGCGACAATTTTACGGCAGTTCTGGGGCGGCCACCAATCCTCATAGATAGCCATCGCATCTCATGGTGTAGAAGGCCACGCTATTTTTGGGTGGATTGGCACGTGAACACTCACAATGGGGAGACTATGGTTGAACATCGGGGCTTTCAAGAGCTTGTCTTGCCGGTGGTTCGTCCTCCCATAGATCATTGGGTGGACTCAGGATGTACCTTTCACGGAACTGGGCCCTTGCCTGCCCAACAAAAAGCCCCCTCGTTCCCCGGCTGGGCTGGCAGGGGCGTCGCCGAGCGCAGTGGCTCGATGGTCAGCAGATGATCATCGTTTTCAAGTTTATCAATATGAGGAAGCTTTCCTTGTGCAAGCAGGGTCGCAGTTACGCACTCCGTCGCTGACGGAGCGTGAAAGGCTTATGGGCTTCGACCGCGGCTATATCCACAACTGTCTCAATCCTAAATGGTCAGTGCAGAAGCAGTTTGATGTTGGTGCCAGCATGATTGGTAACTCTTTCAACGTTCACGTCATGACAATCCTCATAGATAGTCTCCTTGACTATGTGACCCCTCTGCGTGCTCCTCGGGACCATGTTCAACTGTTGCAGCACCATGGCCAAGCTCCGGCTGGGTGGTGCGCCTTGCCTGAATTTGTGCAGGATAGCCGAGCCACAAACCAGTCACGTGACTTGATTCAGGAGTTTCTCCGCACCGCAGACAAGGGGGGGTCTGATGTGAAGCTGAGCGTTGGCATCCCTTACCGAATCAAAGCCTGGCCTCGTGCAGGAATACAAACCCAACTCTTTGAATGGAGACTTATCCATGGCTATCCCTGGACTCATCCTGCGCATATCAATGTTCTTGAGATGCAGGCTGTGGTGAACTCGCTACAGTGGAGACTAAGAAGCAAGCGCAATTTCCGAAAACGTGTCTTGCATCTTGTTGATTCACAAGTGGTCTGTTCCATTATTGTGAAAGGCCGGTCCTCCAGCCGCCGGTTGGCTCAAGCAATCAAGAAACTCTCAGCCCTGTGTTTGGCAGGGGGCGTATATCTCTCCACGGGATATGTGAGCACGCACGACAATCCTGCTGACATCCCATCTCGATGGGAGTTCGTGAAGAGGCGCAGCAAGCGCGCAAAAGGCAACGGCGGGGGTTCACCTTGCAAGAGCAAGTAGTCTCGTCGCCTTTGCACACTCGCTATTGTGTGGCTGCCCAACGAGTCCTCAAGTTTTGGTCTGAGCATCGCGAAACGCCAAAGTCTTGGGATGATTTCGACTTGGCCACCAATGCTTGGCTGGAGCATCTTTTTGCAGAAGGGTTTCCCAAAGGCTATGGTTCAGATGGCTTGGCTGCGTTGCAGCACTTCCTGCCTGAACTTGCAGGAAAATTGCGACATAGTTGGAGATTGCTGCGCACCTGGCAGAAATTCGAGCCGCCCGTGCGGGTCTTACCTATCAGCCCCTTGATGGTGGTAGGTCTCTCTGGCCTTTGCGTTTATTTGGGCTGGCCGGAGGCGGCGACGGCCTTTTTGGTTGCCTTTGATGCCCTCCTCCGGCCGGGGGAGCTCTATAAGTTGAGGGTGAGAGATCTCACTTGGGCCTCTGGTCAAGCCGTCCTGACTTTGGCCAACACCAAAACAGGGATTCGCAAAGGTGCCAACGAGATGGTGCTGTGCGAAAGCGCGGTGACCAACAAATGGCTTCTTCGCGTCACCAGGGACAAGCACCCCGATGCCCTTTTACTTGATCGCTCCCCTCAGCTGTTTCGCTCTCTCTTCTTCAACCTTTTGGACTTCTTCAGCATCCGTGGAAATCTCTCTATGTATTCTTTCCGCCGCGGCGGAGCAACCTGGCATTTTCTGGGGTGCCAATCCCTAGAGAGTACCCTGTTGCGAGGCCGCTGGCAGTCCACAGCGACTGCTCGCATCTACTTGCAAGATGCCGCGGCTTCCCTGAGCCACTACTCCCTGACACCCTCGCAACAGCATGTGCTGCGTCGTTTTGCAGCTTTCCTTTAACGGCAGTGGCCAGTCTGGAGTACGTGGAGAAGGGCCCTTCTTTCGGCCATTGGCTACACGGGTCAGTGCATCAGTGCAGGCTGTGGCACCCCTAGCGAAGGCTAGGGCCCGTTTGCCAATGGTGAGTCATTTCTTGTCAGCAAAGCTGATATAGAAATCATATGGTGTGTCACCAGTTTGAACACCATCTGGTGATGTGGAAAACAGGGAGCGGCGCAGAACATGTCCTTATGATGTTGTTCAGTAGGCATGTTCGAGTTCTCACTGCCCCTGACACATGACCGCTTGCACGTGAGTTTTGGGCTCCCACCCGCCCACCGCGGATTCATTTCTGGACGGGGGTTGCTGGAGAAGGGCCCTTCTTTCGGCCATTGGCTACACGGGTCAGTGCATCAGTGCAGGCTGTGGCACCCCTAGCGAAGGCTAGGGCCCGTTTGCCAATGGTGAGTCATTTCTTGTCAGCAAAGCTGATATAGAAATCATATGGTGTGTCACCAGTTTGAACACCATCTGGTGATGTGGAAAACAGGGAGCGGCGCAGAACATAATCATTCCAGGTCGAGGCGCCATAGTCCTTCCACTGCTTCTGATGTCCCCACTGCTTGTTGTAGTCCTTGTACTCCTGCGGGGTCCAGGCTTGTTTCTTCTTGAGGTACTCCTGGGATCTCTCAAAGTTGCGTTGCCTGGTTGCAGATTTGCTGCGGATGTAAACCATGAGGGGACTGTGCGAGTCGGAGTCCTGTGAGCCATTCATGAACATGTCATTGTCACGTGCTTAAAGCGCTCTGCGGATGAGACCTGGTAATCGAATATGGCCTTTGTTGGATCGTTCCGCATGGCTTCCAGTTGTTCACCATCCATGGCGTTCATCTCGTCATTCCGGAAGGCCTGCTGGATATTCGTTTTGCCCCATCCAAACACGAAAGTCATCATCACATCTGGGAATGCTCGATCGTATCCTGATCCAGACTTCATGTACAGGTGATGACGGACAATGGATTTTAGGGTGCACGAAGTCTCCATTGCATACTCATTCTGTCCACGAGTGACAAATTCATCGTTTCATTCCACAGTCTCTGATATGCCTTCATGAGGATGTTCACGAGACCGTTGGCCGGATTGAAGACGTGCTGGAGTTTGCTGATTTATTGGCGTCTCCGGTGATCGCATCGCATCGGTACAAAGTCACGAGCGGCATGATTTCATTCTGAAGATCTTCCCGTGCTGCTCCATGGCTAATTGATGGATGAATGTGGAAAACTCCAATGGTAGCAAACGGGAGGTCTGCCCTCGTTACGTGGCGGTCGTCACACTCGTGGAGTGACTTGTTGGATGATATGGAGAACGACAATCTCCTTGTCTCGGCCATGTCCTTGGACAATGGTGCGTGCTGGCAATCTCGGTCCAATGTACTTCTTGGATTTAGTAAACATGGATGCTCCCGTAGTTGCCAAACAATCCGAGGTCGGAATTTCGTATTCGGGATCAGTGCAACTTCCTTCGGTTCCGAAGAAGCATCTGAACATTCCGAATGTGGTTCCCCAATTCTGACTCTTGGTGGAAATATGTCTTGCCAGTAGTTCCACTCTTGCAGAAGGTCCGCCGCGGACAAAGCATGCGATCGGACTGGATGACCATTGCTTGATCACGATGCCTTTGTACCCGAATCGGATGAACGTCTTGATGAGTTCCCTGGATTTCTAATCATTAGGACTGAAGACTGCGTCTGCTTCATTTAGGCATAAGATGCGTGCACTGTTCTGCATCATCATCTTCACGATTGGTCGATCCTTCATCGGCATGTTGTACACCTCCCTGTTGTCCAGCTTTGGATTCCTCGTGAGGTTTCCATGGTTCAAGGTAAGCATGTTGATCGCTATGGATGAGGTGAACTCATGCATCTTGAGATAGTCCACAGAAGGTCAGTCGGTCGGCTGCATCAACGACCCCAGCAGGATATCGGCATATGCTCGGATGATTTCCGGGTCATCATGTGACCTAAGCTTCTTCAATCCAAGTGGAAGCTTAATCGGATAGCCGGATCCTGGTTGTGCCTGCCTGTATTCGTCCATTGTGGGACAGTCTCCTCGATGAGGGAAGTAGAATTCTTCTTCTCCGAGATTGACATCTGGATCGACATGTGCCAATGAGGCTCTCTCGCACTCTGTCAATTTGGGATGAGCTCTTCTTGGATCTTTGTTGTACTTGTTCATGAAGCGGAGGAGGTTCCCCTTGGTCACCGCGAGCTCTTCCTCGGCGTCCTTTTTGTTCAAATCTGTTTCGAGATAGATTCCCTTGAGTTCCTGGATGAACTCGTCTAGGTTCTGAATTGTGATATTCCACAGTGACCTTTGGCTTGACGGATCTCTCCCCGGAGGGTTCCATGGTTTCCTCTTCAGCTTCGTTCTGATCGGTGGAGTGCCGTCGCTTCTTGGTCTCGGAGGAATTATCTTTTTCCTTACCGTGTTTGTTGGAATTCACATAACTGAAGAAGGCATCGGCGAATTCACGGATCTTAGTGTCGTACATCTCGAAATCTTCATAACTGAGATGCTTCTTCATGATCCACTTGTTGCTCGCCATGATGCTGCCATCAGGTTCAAATGCTGCAACAATATTCTTCGCCTCGATGGTTTGATCTGTCAACGCTGTTCGCTCTTCGGAGAGTCGGATGCCATGGAGGTGGAGCTTCTTCAACTCTTCGGGATTTGACAATCGCTTGTGGATTCTGCCTAGGGCAAGCGGAAGCGAAGTTGGTTCTTCTGAGGATGGTGCAAAAGGATCTGGCTCAATGGTCGACCGGCCCTTCTTGTCGATGACCCTGTCTGCTGCCGATCCTGAACCTGCTTCTTCGTCCTTAAGCGAATTGTCCGCGAAGGTGAAAATGGTCTTACCTATCCACAGGTTAATCATTGGTTTATTTGCCTGGGATGTAAGTCTCCAATTGTCTTCTAGGATTTCCGTAGTACGCTCTCGGCTAATGTTATCAGGATTGATTGGACACTCCTTGGCTCCATTTGGTGTGAACAGCGCCTTTCGGGGCGTGATGTGCACACGGATGAGCTGCTTGTTCTTCTTGTCAAGGATCCAATGGTCCTGCTTTTGAGACCCAATGATCTTAGGAGTTGCTAGGTCCTCCTTTGTCTCGGATGATTTTGCTGCACAAACAGTTTCACTCTTGGTGAGATCCCCGGAGGGAAATTTGATGCTGTTGTCATCATCATAGACATAGTTGGTGAGGCCTTTGTGAGCAATTTCTCCATGTGCCTTCACTCTTGCAACTCCAGCGAGGTCGACGAGTGCATGTCCTGTACCGGATACTGGAACTGCTTGACGGTTCATGCCAAAGGCCTTGCATGTGATCTTGTCACATTGAGGTGTGTGCTCGATGGTCATGTAGAGGTTCCGCATCATGCTGACTGATCGACCTATCACCGTGCCTTGTTGATGGAGGATGCGGTGTTCAATTGCACCCAAGATGGTCATCCGCATCCTGATGCTTCGCAAAAGTGAACTTGGTTGTGTGATATCGAAGATGCAGGGTCCAATTTACCCTGGCGGTCTCTCCGTTTGCAAAAGTGAACTTGGTCTCGGCCGGGATGTACTGATAGGAGATGATGTCCTTCATTGGTTCGATGGCCTGAGTAAAACGCTGGATTGCATGCCAGCTGCCCATAGATCTGGTACATCCATTGTCCAGAATCGCATAGGTCGGATTGTGCTGAGGGTTGATGACAGGCGCCATCAGCTTTGTTGCCAGAAGGCTATGATTTGTTGTGACGGACAGATTGTGTTCTGAAACTGTATCTGGGATCAGCTTCCCGTGGATGGCCTTTTTCTCATGATGCTCATATGCATCATGGAATGCCATTAGCGCTTGTCCTGTGCTGGATGTCTCATGGGATGAGTACCAGCCATGTTCGTTCCATGTCCATGATTGATCCCAATCTTGGTCTGTCCAACCGGCATAGGTAGGCTCTATGGATGGTGCAGTCTGCTGGATGGCGGGCTGCTCCTCCGTCTTCTCTGCGGTGGCTGCGAACGTCTTGGATTTCCCTTTTTCATGTCCGCTCTTTCCTTTGCCATTCTCATAGGATGGATAACCTTTGTTTCCATCATAGGGATATTGGAATTTTGATTTTCCTTTCTTTCCCTTCTTTCCTTTGCCTTTTCCCCAATATGCCTGGTCGTAGGGATCATAGTTTTCGTTGGCCATATTGGCCTTTCCGCCAGAACCGCTTTTTCTGAAGGGTTTAAAGCCACCTCGTTGGTGACTGCCCTTTTTGTTTCCTGATTTTCCTTTTCCTTTGTTCTTCTTGAATTTGAAGTTCCGCCCCGACACTTATCTTGCTATGAACGCATCGTTCTCCTCGAGGACCCAGAATGTCTCTTCATCGTTGTTCGACATGAATCCTTCAAGTCCTCCTTCATCCTCAACCCAAAAGCCTTCTTCTCCTTCATATTCACCTTGTTCGATGATGAAGAGCGTGTTGCTTCGGTTGCCTCCTTGAGGTCGGATGGGTGGATCTTGAATGGATGTCCTGGTTGTGATGAAGAGTTCATGGTAGTGTGTCTTCAGCATCTCATAGGAGTAGTTCTCTAGTGAGATGTTTCTCAATGACATTGCACTTGTCAGTCTCTCTCTTTGTTGATCTGACAATTCACTCTGAATGATGAAAAACTGTGCAATGAGATTATCCCCGAAGGGAAATGCGTCCCGCAATCTGTCCTGCATTCCTGTGATATATTGTCTGAGGACTGTTGGATCATCCTCAAATGGTTGCGGGAGATCAATTGTGTAACAAACCAAACACAGGGGGAGGGGGGGAGGGTGCTTTTGGGCCCTGAATGGCCTAACGGCCTTCGTAAGCTATACTAACCTCGAACTCTTTTGATTTAGAAGTTGAAATGGTGAAGCGAAACCAATGAACCAAACAGATTTGTGTGTGCACCAAACACGAAAGGAGCAAATGCATTCGGGCGGCGTGCGTGAACTAATGGACGCGATGGCAACTTGATTCCGGGGTTGGATTGGCATTTGGTTCGTCGCCCCGAATCCCAAACCACGAGCCCTAGCTATGCGGATCCCTCCAGCTCAAGAAATACTCGGGTGGTAGGGGGCACATGGGGGGCCTTAGCCCCTGGCTTCAGGAGGGTGAGTCAAAGTAGTTCAAACCAACGCCAAGCAAATGAGTTGTCAACCAGCCTTTTGGGCAACCTTTACCAGACCAGGCAGCAGTGCGGACGCCAAGGCGAACTTGGCAAGGAGTCGGACGATCGACGGCAGTGGTTTCAAAGTGCTAGAAATTGTAGATTCGCGCCTGGGGATTCGAGTCGAGTTGCCCTTCCAACTGCTTCAGTCACTAGCCCGGGCATCCTTTTTGAATGTCGCCATTTTTAAGCGGTATCTTCGCGAGGCAAACGGGTCCGGGCTGGCTGGACATACAGTTGAACACTTTGCGTTTATGCTTGCCCGCCTGCTACGACGCAATCCCTAAGGCAGATCCACAAAGCACTTGAAAGCTGCGGTCATTTACAGGATGAATAGGAGGACATTCAGGATGCCTATGACATGTCCGTAGCTTTGCTGGCTTTGGCCCCTTGTGCCCACGTGGGCATTGGGTTGTTCGATTTAGTCGCGTCCCAACAAGTTGAAGCCGTTTCGGCAGGTATGTTGAACACGGTGGTTTTCCCATCCGGAAGCAACAACCCCCTTGGTTAGAACCCATTCAAAGTCACCGAGAGCAAGTATGAGTTTCTTTCGGCCTCGGGACCGGTACTGTTTTTTTCCGCACATACGTGCGCACAAATGTTTAAACAGTCTAATGCACGGACACACGCAGATATATTTAGAACTGTGACTGGAAGAAGAAAGGCACCATTCAGAATGCCTGGCTTCTCATTCGACTCCCCTGGAAATACAACCCTACGTTATGGTTTCAACCACGGTGCGAAACGGATCTTGCAACCATCCGCAGAAACTTGGTTGCACATCCAAGTTCAACTGCAGATATATATATATATATATATTTGATATGTGTGAAAGTTTGTGTGTTTTTTTGGTTTTGTTTTTTTTTGTGTGTGTTTTTTCGGTCGCCGCGTGATTTCTTGGATTTTTCCGCTGTTTGGTTGCCGCGTTCGGGAGGATTTTGGCGCCCTACCGCCTGGGCAGCTGGGAGCCGGCCGCGGCTTCCAAGGCCGCGGCGCGGTGGCCGGAGGTGGACCGAGAAGATCTGCGGCTGCGGCTGGAGCGAGCGGATGGGGCGGAAGTGAGGCGCGGAAACGCGCGCGGAAACGCGCGCGGAAACGGCGCGGTGGGGGTGCCTGTGCGTTTTGTTTGGTTGGTTGGTTGGTTGGTTGGTTGGTTGGGTTGGATGGTTTTGTTGGATTCGGGGTGGGTTGGATTTGATTTGGGATAGTTTGCGTTGGGTTGGTGTTGCATGTATTGGCCTCACTTTTTTTTGACATGCCTGGCTTTCCGGACCATTCCCAACCAGCTGGTCCGGCTTGAGCCTTGAAAGCCAAGAGGTGTTGGTGTTGGTGTGTGTGTGTGTGTGTGTGTGTGTGTGTTCAAGGGTGCCGTTTGGCGACGCAAGGTTTCCTTTGTTTCGCTTAGGGGGCGCTGTGATTGTTTAGTTGCTGCGTTCCTGGACACTTTGTTGCCTTCTTTTTGGCCTCGAGCTTTCAAGTGTTCTCGACTTCGTAGGATGGCTGCTGGTTCGGCCACGGCTCACAGCCGACCTATCTGTAAGGTTAGAGTTGGATACTTTGTAGACACATTTTCCGGTCTGATTTCCTTTGATCGGTGTTTTTGAATGTAGCATCTCGGTGTGTTTCTTAAGGGATGTTTTCTGGGGTACCCTACCCGAGTCCACATGGGCTTGGTAGAGTGACTGCTCTTTGAATCAACGCCCAAGCTATTTGATTGAAACTCTTGGGTTTGTGAACGTCAAGGTGGTTTCGATCGACCAGAACGACAAAGTCTGGCGTCTCCTTCAAGGCGATTGCCTATTTCAGGGTAGGCTAATTATACGGAAGAGAATCTCAAAATCCAATCTTTGGCGTACCCTCAATTCTTCCCTAGAACTAGCTCCGCTTTTTGCTTTTTTGCCTTTTTGGGGTTCCTTTTGTTTTCCACTAACCAGGCAAAGAAGATATTTTTCTGCTGGGGTCCTAATTCCAGCCAAGTTTTAGCGTATCCTCAGCAATTTGCACACGGTTCCCCGAAAGCACAGCTGTCTTCAGCCGATGGTCAGCCATGCATTCTCCGCGGTGAGTGATTGGAATTCAGGACCTTCACCTTGGAGGACCTGAAAAAGATGAAGCTCCACACTCGCCGGGTGACACACAAGTGCACCACCTCCGGCAACATCAAGGTCCAGGAAACTGTCGGGTTGCCCAAAGTTGTTTCTCTGGATGTCAACAAGGCAGGAACTGGAAGTGGAACTGTTTCCCTGAAATTTGCCACGCCCAGAGGAGGCCCAACCCCTCCAGAGTTGGTTGGGGGAGGCTTGTTTTGTTTGCAAGGAAAGGTGATTCGTGTCTGGGCATACAGTGGGCTGGCTTGAACTCATGCGCCAGGGCTGGATGAAGCCCAAGTCCCAACTTGTGCCTGGCGTGGACATTGTAAACATTGACAGGTCCATACTCCGTCACCAGACCCAGAGAGCGGGCTCATTGATACAAACTGCAGAGATTCTTTCTCATGTCGCCCGAGCAACACATGTCGAGTTGGCAACCAAAAGACCACCACGCCGAAGGGATGCCGAAGTTTTATTAAGACAGCCAAAACAACAGGGGAGGAACACCCCGGCGCCGGCCGCGCGTCGATGCGAATCGTTCCGCGCGAGGAATGGACAGGAGTCCTGGTCCGCAATCTGCTTCCCGCCTCAGAAGCCGAGAATTTGAAGCGGGAGAGCCGCGGCCAAAGTTGGGAGCCGCTGGTGACCTTTGTCGGCATGGACGGCGCCTCGGTCCCGAGGTTTGGTGTCTGTTGCGGTTCGCTTGTCGGGTTGCTCTTTGTGGGCTTCCCCTCTTTTTGGCAACACCCTTTCCGTTTGGGTTGGGGAAGGGGGCGGGGTTGTCGCAGGGGTGTCAGTACTCAGCTTGAGGTTGGGGCATAGGATCCTTTGCAGGGCTTCCCTTTCTGTTACTACTTCCAACCCACTTGGATGTGCTGGACATGTTGGAACCATTGGTCAAGCTGAGCTGTTGTTGGTTGCGATGTGGGATCGTTGTCGTTTTGTTGGGTGCCTCTTTTCAAGGCAGGCGAGAGAGATTGTAAGTCCATCAGCTGCTCCCAATACACTTGGAAGTGTGATTGCATGTTATCTGTTGCTACTTTGGATTGAAGCATCCATTCCAAAGGGAACAGCTGTGTCCATCTTGCTTAAAAGGTCAATGTACAATCCAACCTCTTAATACTGGGGATGGGCTCGGGTGAACAGAACCCTGCTAATATTGGGATAAATTACCTATCAATTCAGTTGGTGCAGGATTTCATCCACCCACAATATCTCACCACTTTCCAAGCACCCCGCAACCCCCCCCCCTCCTATGGGGATGCGTTTGCGGGGGAGTGTTTGGGGAGTATCATTCGCAAAAGCCACCGCTTCCGTTTGACCGAAGATCCACTCGAGGCTTTGGGCACTCCATGTTCCTCTCCAGGGCCCTGCAGGACGACGACGCTTAGCCGAGCTACGAGCGCTGCCGCCCAAAGTTGGACCTCCAAGAAAAAAGAAACAAACATAGATAATGACACATATTTACACACACACACAGATATATATATATATATACATGGCAATGTTTTTTTCTTTCGCCCCGCTTTCAAAACAAGTTAACGGGGGGTCCAGCACATGAAACAACACCCGCAGTTTTACATTTTAGCTGGGTGCCGCCCCCTTGGGCTGCTCAACATGGAGCCTCCAAAAACCGAACCACTTTTCGAGCGAATTCCTGTGAAGAGCTTTCGCCAGCGCCATGTTAGCTTGCAGCGGGGGGGGGGGAAACTGGCCCATGCATCCCGATATGCATAAGCTTTGCCAAGGTAGCATTAGATAGCTCATGTCCAGCCACTCACCTACATTCGCATTGGACTTTGGTTGCGTATTCAGCTTGGGTGAATAATTTGATAAACACGTTTCAGTTGAGTTTTTCCTGTCATTCCCCCAGCCAGCAAACACTTGTTGTCACTTGTTTCTTTTTTTTGCATGGATTTGCTTGCGTCTGGCGCAGTCGGGAGACACACGCATCTGAAAGGGGCCTTGTTAGGCTCCAAGTTGGGCGAAGGAAGGGACGGGTGAGGATATGACGTAAAGCTCCGGATTTCTGGTGCCAGAAAGGGATCTTACGGCTCCTGCAAATGTTCAAAGGTCCTGAAAGTTGGAGTAGTCGATTTGTTACTTGCAACTCTTCATGGTTGGGTCATTCCTTTTACACGCGCACGGAATTCTGTCTTCTGTCCCTTCTTTTTTGTGCACTCAAAGCGAGCTATTGTCTTCAGGGATATTGTTTTCTGGGAATGGCGATAGTCAGGGTCCAAATCATATTGAAGACATTTATGAGAAAAATCATTTGTCAGGGTCCAAATGGAGAGAATGTGGGAATCGTCAAGCACTTCCAGTCGGACTCGGAGTTCGGCCGGCGCTGAGGTTTTGTTGGCCTTCGAGCAGAACGGCGAGGCCCTTGACGTGGAGCAGGGTGGGCCCTTGCGCCTGGTGCCACTTGGCTCGGCAAAAGCCGGGGGGGTCACCTCAGCCCCAAGCGAGTGTGGCTGAGAATGGCTAAGACCCCCACCCAACAGTTCAGAGGCCTTACGGCAGGAGCAATCTGTAGGATTCTTCAGGTTTCCAGGGAGCAGAAACGTGCCATATAGGAATATATTTCAATAAAAGACATCCACCGCCTGAGGATTCGCCTGAAGAGAACCATGACACACGTAAGGAAGTTTTCAGGGACCGTACCCCAAAGGCACTCCAAGCAGAAAAGCCTTTCGTATACATTTGCACGCATCAGTCTCAACATATGTGCCTGAGGTCTCCTGCACTATTTTGTATATCAGGGTTGCTATTTTTTCAGAGCGGAACCCTTTTTGCGGTTGGTCTTAAAGGGAAGCCAGAAGGAAAACCAAGGACTTTTTGTTTGCGGGAACGGGTCCCAAAAACAACTCGAGCCACGAATATGAAGCAACATCTGACAACATGCTTTTGGGTGGGTTGGGCCAAGGTATGATTATGCACGTTTGTCAGCGTACAAAACAGGGGGGTCGTTTTCTTACTGCGTAGTAGTTGTTTTTGTTGTTTTATTTTCCCTTTTCCGTTTTTCGGATGGCATGTTTCTTTCTTTTTTTAAACATCTTGGACGACTTGTTGTTCAACCTTGCGGGATGTATTGATTTGTTTGCTTTTTTTTGTTTGATGGCGTCAAAGGAAAGCTAACTTGGCAAGATTGCCTGGCGCCTTGGCGCGATATCTCAGGAAGGATGGGCAACATGCCAAGTGGGTGGAGACGGTGATCCTGGAATGAGCCGCCTGATGTCGGGTACCCATTCGTTGATCGGGATTGATTGGTGGTTTGGATTTCAACGTGAGCCCCTGGCTCTTGTAGGAACCACCCCCAGACCACCTGCAAACCACAAATCCCATCCACCAATCAAGGGTTATGTGATGAAGGGCCAAAGCGCCTACAGAGCCATAGCTAGGACACAAAATCGAATTCTGCCAAGATGGGAGGGGCACAGGGTAAGATGGGGGTCCACAAATCACCGGATGCGCCTTCAAGCAGCTTCATGATGTCTGATGAAGATGCCCTTTTGAGGTTTCTGGATTCCCGTCTTTTGACCGAATCGCCGAGTCAAGACATCCAAGCCGGACCTTGCAACAAATTATTTTCTGTTAATCCGACAACCGCGGGAGGGCAGCATGCTGCAACAAAGGGTCCAGGTTGACTGATCGACCGTGGCATGTTTCAACACGCGCAGGTCATCGATGAGGAGCTGGCAGGAGGGAAGAGGCCGCATCGGAGTTCACCAGACCGCAGGGTCAAGATCGAACCAGGAGATGGACCGCAGGTAGTCCATGCGTCGATTGACCAGGGGCCACCCATTTTGGGTGAAAACAGCCATTGGCGTCCTTTTTTGGTCGCCTTTGAAGCCTGAAAGGGGCCAAAATCGATGGATCTAACCCACCGCTTTTTAAGCGACCCGCTCTTCCATTCCCACAACGTGAGGAAATGATGTGCGGGGGCTCCTCGCCCATGTGTGTTGAATTGTTTTCGTCCAAACGGGGAAACATGTCCTCACCACCAAAAAAAAACGAAGCATGCAATGGACATGAATTCTCCTTTGCCGAACATCTGGAAAAACTTTGTGTTTTTGACCTCCTTTTTGCGAAAACGTAGACAACACCGTGCTTTTTTGTAACAGGGGATTTGCAAGGAAGTGCAGGGAAATGAAGGTGAGGAAATATAGGGAAATACCAGGACATGACAGGCGTAAGACCCAATTCCAAGAACGGTACTTTGGGGGAGTCAAGGGGCCGGGATTCAGGGTGGTTCCAACTCATTCCCTGCCTCTGGAACCAGAGGGCCGTTGGGCCCCTCTTGGGGCCCACAGACTCGAAGCCCATGGATATGTTTCTACAAATTCGGTTTGGCGGCTGGTGTAAAGGGAAGCAAAAACTTTGGTGCGTTTTGCTTGGATATTAGGACTTTAACTTTTGGCCAACGAATGGGTTTGCCACTCAACCGCGAAAAGTTAAGCTAGCAGGGGAGCAGAAAGCAGCTGAGAGAAGGAAAGCGTGGTCATGTCGGAGTCCATTCCAATTTGTGTGAACCCCCCCCAGGAAACGAATGGTGCAGAGAGCCAGAAAAAGCAAAGAAGGGGCTCCGAATCCTGAGCAATGATCCATCTCCCGGTGGAACATGATTGAAGAAGGGTCCTTTGTTTGTAGTTTTTCCTGCCCCTTTCCCTGGTTTTTCTCCATGCAGGTACAGGTCAAATAGGGGTACCCCCCAAATTGGTGGGGGTGTTCTTTTTGGTTTCCCTTTCAAGCAACCTTTCAAAATGAGTAGCCAGCGAAAAACATACACACGCACACACACACACACACACGTCCGCATGTGTTCATGCTCCGGGCTGAATCGAAGAATTGCCCACACGCTTCAGGCAGGAAGTGTCTCCCCCCGCCGCGACCTTGTTCCGCGACTTCTCCTCCATGCAGGGGCCCTAGAAACCCCAAGCGTTCGAGTCGACCGGGGTCGAAGAGAAGCCCGGAATGTTAGTCTCAGCTTAGGCTGGAGGATCCGTACTAATAAAAGGGGTTGCCTGTTTTGGAATGGACAGTATATATATATTATTATTAGTTATGGGGCCGGTTCCTTTGATTAGGGTCTTCCCATGATCGAGTAGGTCGCCTTTCATGTTGCCCATGGATTTTCAAGAAGTCCCTTAGCGAAGCCATGCGAAGCCCATAGGAGTTGCCTGACAGAAGCCCGAAGCCACAAATCATCGAATTAGCAAGTGATACCTTCGGTTGGTAGGTCCTCTAAGTGGTTGACTGCGGGCTGTGAGCCCACATTTACCACTGACTTGGGGCGGTCGGGAATCCAGGTTGCTCAGATTCCACCTCCCGCAGTTTTCAATCTTGTGGCAGTTGTGACGGGGACCCTCACTGTTACTCAGTGAATTCCGTCTCCTCTCATAACCTTTGCTGGGTCCGGGGCCTGCTATCCGCGAATCCCCTAAACGAGTTTCAATTCCTGTTTGCCTAAACGGATCACTCAAACAATTCGGGTCGTGTATCCGTTTGGCAGGTAGCTTAGATACCTGTCTGTATTGTTGGAACTGGCTTTTTCCTGTTGGCCAGGATCTTCCAACTCATAGCGTTCGTTCAGGCTTGTTTGGAGCAGGGATTCGGTTGGGATGTCAGCTGTCTGGGCCCAAAATCCGTTTTCTCCAGTGTTAAGGAGTACTCAACTGAAGGAAGGAAACAAGTCCCACCACCTACTAGCCCAAAGGAAGTATCACCAGTTTTGGCGTCAGTTGAGTTGGGGAGTTATGGAGTGATGGGGTCATCAACGTCAGCTGTGACAGAAGTAAACCCGAGTAAGGGGGACGGTGCCCGCCAGAAAGCTAAGGAGAGTCAAACACTTGAGTCCCCAGAACTTTGCCCCTCAGAGCCTCCCTTCGCAGAATCCTCTTGGGGTTTCTGAGGTCATGTCCTAGAAGTACTTGCAATCCACGAACCCCTTCGTCATTCTCAGCTCGTCTCACCTTCGTTTCACCTCCCTTCCCCTTCCCCAGAGGGTCGGCCGAATCCCTCCACTCCCATTGGCAGGCTTGCGCGCAGGGTAGCTTCATTCTTTTTTCTCTGGTTTTCCCGGTGTTCTCTGGTTTTCCGGTGTTCTCTGGTCTTCCGTGGTTTTCTCTGGGTTTCCTTGGTTTTCTCTGGGTTTCCTTGGTTTTCTCTGGTTCTCCGTGGTTTTCTCTGGTTCTCCGTGGTTTTCTCTGGTTCTCCGTGGTTTTCTATTGCTTTGCTCTCCAAACCATGGCAGATTCTCCTGAAAGCCGAACTTGTGGTCGAGTGGGAGCTACTAAACCAGAGCGACCCGGATGGCCACCAAGAATATGTGATTGTCCCTTCTTCGAGGGTGCCATTTTGTTGCCGTACTTGTTAGTTGCCGGTTCTTGGGTATGAAGAGTGGCTTGGGCCTTCATTTCACTTCCCGAGTTCCTGAACTTTCAACTTTTTTGTGAAGACCATGCAACAAATTTGGACCTTTGTTTTGCCAATCCACTCTTTTGGAGGCGAGCAGCTGAAGCCGCAAGGGATGGTTTGGTTCGGGGTCCTTCCAACTGGCGTTAGCTCAGCTTCGCCTCATCCCTCGCGCTCAGGCTCACGCTGCAGTTTCGCGGCGAGGCCCTGGGAAATGCCAACGCAAGCAAGACGTGGCGCTTAAACAGGAAAGCTCCGGCCAAAATCCGTTTCGCAAAAGTTGGGATGGATGAAGCCCGATGACGTCTGTAAATACTGGCTAAACAACCGCTTACCAGCTGGTGCGGAGTGGGTTTGTCCATCCACAGTCGGTTCCTTCAAAACCAGATCCTCCAAATATTGCAAGGATCAGGGTGTCTCGGGAGCTTCCGTGAAATCGCTTGGGGGTAATACCTGGCTTGAAACGTCATGGGCTTGAAGGGCCAAGTCAAACAGAGTTCCTGTTCAGCGTTAGGCCTTGTTTTTGCGGCTTGGGATGCCGTTGTTTTTGATTGCCTTTGTATTTGCATTGGCCCTTTGTTCTTCGCTGGGCAAATGGCTTAAATAGCACAGGAGGCTCAATGTACCTCATAGGATTGTGTACTGCGTGTCCTTTCCAGACAACCCCCCCCCCTCCCCCCAGTTCAGCGCCCAGGGTTTTAAGTCGTACATTTGTCATATTTAGCTCCTAGCTTTTGGTTGCCCTTGGCAAAACCCCGCGGGATCCACCGCTAGGGGCTGAACAACGGGGAGCGGAGCTTCCTGGCCGCGGTCACAGCAGATCGGATGTCCACGTCTCCAGTCACAGGTGACCCTTCGGGTTTGTTAGGTCTGGGAAAGTCTCCCGAGGGTCTAGTTTTGAGGGTCTCCCCTTTTTGTCGGTTTCAAACGGAAAATAAAGGGAAAGCAACGTTTCTGGAGGTCCACGGACTAAATGGGCGGGGACTTGGACATGGTCACCACTTACAAAGGTGTTGGGGAACCCAGCGGTCAAACCCAGTGCGGATGGAAAAGGCCTCGCACCACTTGCGATTGTGGGTCTATTTCAACCCGCATTGTTGACCCCAGATTATTCAACCCCAGTTCATTACTAAAAAGTGTCCCGGGGTTTTGGACACCCCCACCCATTTTGGGGAGCAGTTGCAATTGGCAAGACTCACCTGAGCTTTCGAATTCCTTCCAGGATCCTCGCCACCCCTAGAGGGGGTGTGAGCTATCCCCGCCGGCGGTGAACGTGTATGCAATTCCAACCCACTTCAGAGTCACCCCTACCCAGTGGCAGAGCTGGAACCGCGCCATGTAGTCTCCACGCTGGGGTATATAATTGCATCTCTCCCCGGACTCTCTCGGCCCAAAACCTTTGGGCTTCCGGGTTCAGAAAGATCAGCTTACCAAAACCGCTGTCTACTTCTGGGCTCATGTGCCAGAATCAGCCATTTTAGAACCCAAAAACGCAGTCTCCTGAGCTGCGAACTCCCAACCCAAAAGCCACACTTTTTTGCTAAGTTCCGAACTCCCAAGAATCAAGATAGTCACCAAAAGTGATTCGCGTCCGCGCGCCGAGATGGTTTACACCAAAGCGGGGGACGGCTTGTGGCAAGAGCTGGGCAAGACGGAGGTTTGCTCTTTGGACACCACGCCCGCGCCTCGGAGCCGGAGGTTTTGGCATCTTTTCGCTTGTTTTGGTCCGCCGAGCCGGAGAGAAAGACGACCGGGGCCGGGGCTTCTCCGTTTTTCTTGGCTGTGTTTTGTGCTATTTCACCTGGAAAAAATGTGGTTCCTTTGTGTCCCTGGCCACTAAAAAGGAGAAGCCGAGGGACTTCATTGTGACTGTTGGCATTTGCAGGGGGGTCATCATTGCAGGAGTTCTTCGGTGGTGCAAACGGATTTCGCCTGTCTCCCTTCAGGTTTCCCTGTGGTTCTCCTGGAAAACCCTAGACCTTTGCGGGTTCCAGACCGTTTTCAGTGACTCCGGTCTCCCCAGGCATAACCCGCGTTGCCACAGAATCCGATTGGCCATGTTGGTTTCCACATTGTTTCACAGCGCGGGACCCTTTCACGCGTTCTGGAGTGCCACACAACATAGTGCCAGATAGTTTTGGCTTTCCATGTTTCTTTCGGTTTTGCGGGGAGCTGGTATATGTGAAATGCGGATTCGAACCCCTGGTGCTCCTTGCTGATTCATACATGTCAAATGTGTGGGCCACTGATCCTTGATATCACCAGGGTTGGCCAAAACAGAAGAGCCATGAGACATGACTCAAATGTGGATGTTACGGACTTATATAGGTGTCTCTCAACATGGGAATCTGACCACGATAATGGTCAACTTCCTTGTGGTTTCCTTTTAAACCCACTCCACAAGTTGATTTAAAAAAGCAGTACTGATTGCAGTCCAACAGTGATTGTTGTAAAGTTCGTCAGTCCCCTGATGTGTGTGCGTGTGTGTGTGTGTGTGTGAGTTTTTGGGGTTGCACCCTTATTTGCACACAATACGTGAACCTCTGGATTGGACAGTCACTGTGGCGATGCTCTATAACATGCATGGCGTATGGCAAACCTTTCAAGATAGCAGGGCCCAACATAGATTTATATACATGCTGGCTGGCAAACCTTTCAAGATACCAGTTTCCAACCTTTCGGGCTTATGGGTTTAATATGGCTTTCGCTTTTTTTGAGGATGCACATGAATTGGGGGACAAGCCCGAATTCAGCTTGCAGCTTCTACTAACCATCCCTTGTGCTCTTCTTTTGGCGGATTCGAAGCGCTTATTTCCATGCAGTCGCATGGCTTTATACTTTCTGGATGTGTACCCTCTGAGTGGTGAAGCAAAGATCTGACTGATTTTTTGGTGTTTTACTGGGGAAGGGAGCTTCTGAGAACTCGGGTGCTGAACCAGCCATATGTTTCTGATTTTCAGGCAGGACTTGAAACAAAGAGGGTGCCACATTTTCCTTGGTTAGCCATATCCTGGTCACAGGTCCCACAATTTCCACACACACACACAATTGTTTCTCCATTCTCCCAGACCACCACACAATGCTGAGAATCCTCCCTTGTCCCCTCTTCCCCTCTCCTCCTACCCCACCCAACTCAGGGCTTTAACCCCCCACCCCCATGGCGGAGTCGTCAGGTGGCCGGTGTGGGGCCATCTCATGGAGGTGGAGTTCAGGGCCCTGAGCTTGGCTCCGTCGCAGCGAAGGGGGGGGCTTGGGGGAGGGTCTTTGGGGGGGGCTTGAGCAAAGAAAGCCAGAGGAACATTTTTTTTTTTTTTGGGGGGGGGTGGGGGCAACATGCTTTTTGTTGACATACCCAAGTGTCCTATGGGTCCTTGAGCCCACTGAAGGGATGTATGGTGGATGGAGCAGAGCCAGTTCAGGGCAACCAGTGCCTGACGGCAACACTCTCGGAGCTACATGTGGAATGTTTGGTTTGTAGGGCCAGCTGTGGTACCAAGCGAATCCCCGCCAGAACGGGGATCAACGAGGCTGGTAGCCGAGAAAGTGTTGTTTCGCGCATTTCTTAGCGATCCTGAAGCTGCTTTTGACATCCGGTTTGCTTCTCAGTTGCCAGTCAACAGCATTCAAAGAGCAGGTGGAGGGTCAAAACTGTCCCATTGCAATGTTGCGTGCGCACTCCGCTGTGTTTCCGTTTGCCTCTTTTTGCTTCACTAAATCAAGACGTTTACCATGCCAAGGCATCCTCTTTTGGGAATCAACAAACCCTTGGTTTAAGCCTACGGGAGACCAACGCATGCAGATCTTCGTGAGCGTTCCCCATTGAACCCGAAGATGAATTCAATCATCTGCAATTCAGTGCAGGGCTCCTTAAAAGATACATTTTGCCCACTTGAAACATGGCTTTTTCCAGCAAAATAAAGTGAACCCACCATGTACAGGGCAATGTTCAGGTGTATAATGTAAGAAACCCCCGTTCAAAGAACGGCGCGCAACGACTACCCCACCGCCACAATTGTCCCCACGCTGTATTGGAACGGGAATGAGCTCGTGAGGAAGGACGGCCTTGAGCCAACTGGCCAGTATCCCTATGATACGCCTATGGGCGATGCCATCACTATGCTCGAGGACACCATGCCTGGGTGTAATGACGGGTGCCAGCAGTGCGCAGTATGGCTTCTCAATGATCACATGTTGCCACTGCCATCCCATTGCCAAGTGAACTGCCAAACAGCGCGGGCCCATCTAACCTTTGTGAACCTCTATAGCGCAATGCCGCTGAACTGCCAGACAGTGAGGGCGCATCTGACCTGTGTGAACCTCTAGGACCTCTAGGGCAATTCCTCGCTGAATGCGATGGATAGCCAACCACCAAGTAAGTTCAATATGGACTCGTTGGTCCATGCAAGGGTCCGAAGATGTTAGCCTTACGGGCTGGAGGTTCGGCCGAGTTAGTGATTCGGTTCTCCTGGGCGAGAACACCCAACAGAGCACAGACCTATGTTCGTGGCTTACATCCCAGGTGACCCAGAGGGTCCAAGTACTTCATGTTTAAGTGGATGTGGCCAGTTTGTCATGGACAAATAACTTGACTTGGTGGCTCCCAGCCATCCCCTTAGCTTTTTGAGCCTTTTAGTGTCTAGTGGTAGTTTCCATTTAACCCACGAAAAGTTGAACCTTTAGCGGGGGATCTGAGGGCAGCCCAGTTGAATCACACCCAACTCCATGCCCCACGTACCAAAGTGACCTTGGGTCTCGAACCGCTTTCTAACTTGGCCGACATCCGCCCGCATCTGTCGGAGGTGGAGGTTTCGCGACAGATCCGCTGCGAGGTGTACAAGGCGATGAGATGTGGCTCCGGGAAGCGGGGGGGGGGGGAGGGTGGCAAGGGCGAAGTGGGTGTGTCTCAAAATGTGGCCCCACCTGAAACCGGTGTTTTTTTATGATGGTGTTGGTTTCCGTTTTTCTTTAAAGCCAGCCCAAAAACTGGGCACCCCTCAAAAGAAGACACACCCGAGCATGAGCCAAAACAACGAAGACTCTCAAGAAAAAATGGACTGGGAATTCATGAGCAATGGGGGAGTTTCTTGTATGAACCTGCAGTTTCTTGCATGAAAATAATTGCCATTCATGAAGAAATGTGGCATTCTCGCAGCTTGTTGGTTTCTTCTAAAGAAAAAGGAAAAACCGACTTGCTGGTGCTCAGCAAGAAGTGAGGGAATGAACCTGGGGGTCCCGTCGGGGTCATTCCATTTCTGGGGCTTTTGCATCCCTCGCAATGAAGGGAAAGACGGGACTCTCATCCAAGTGACGGGTCCTTCGGCTCTGATTTGTTGATTGGATGGATAGGGTGGGGTGAGATGGGAGCAGATTGGTTTGCTTTGGTCTGATTGGTTGATTGATTGATTCATTGATTGGTTGGTTGATTGATTTGGTTGAAATCCAGGTGTTTTAACTGTGCTTTTCACTAAACCCCCCAAAAGTTATCCACTTTTGGCAGGGGGGGTCGTTGCAGCAACCAAGCTTCGGCTCCGATGTCGTTCGTTTCGCTTGGCGCAGTTGAATCGCGGCGCCACGCTGGACGACATGGCGGCTCACAAGCCCGGAGCCCCGGAGTGCCCATCGCCTTGGGCGAAGCAGGGGCCAGGATTGGCCGCGAAACTTGGGGTGCGCCGCCCGGTTGGAACCCCGAAGATTGGCAAAACCGTTGGGATGCTTTAAGGTTGGGCTTAAAAAAAGGATTTTGGTTTTCCTTTTGGTTTTTCGTTTCAATACCACCAAAAAGTGGGTAGCAACTCTAAGGAAGACGATCCAGCCATTTGGTTTTTTCTCCCACAAATGAATTGCGCCATCTTGTTGGAATGGGTGATTTAACGGTGGGTCAACCCCTGAAGATCTTTCCGGAAATAGGTAATTCTAGATCTGCACCGCGTTCATTGCAGAGCTTCATTTCTGGTTGCGCTTGTCCGGTGAAGACTGGGACATGGGATTGGGGACCTTCTCTGAAGGTATTTGCCTCAAGCTTTGCCGAGAACGGACCCCACAGTTGAGGATGTCAATGTCCAAAGCGTCCCCAGTGGAAGATGACAGTCTCCAGCCGTGGCAAACCGCGGAAAAACCGCGCCGTCTTTGAATTGGAGCCTCCAAGAAACGGCACCCTCAACGAAACCACGCCCAGATACAAGTGACAGCTTTGGGATTCGCTCAGGGTGTTCCACCGAACCCGGGAAATTACCCTCTGGCCCTGCTGTCATGCGATTTTACCTCGGCACCTTGGAGACTAGCACAGGGCTACCTCCGAAGCGGTGCCATGAGAACCACAAGCAAGAACCAGAGAGTTCTGAATCGGGTGACCTTTGCCTCCCGAACCCAAAAAAAACATGGCGCATGATGGCGCCCTGAGAGAGGGATACCTCCGGCCCCAGTTTTGTTTTTGTTTTTTTTGGGGGGGGTGGTGTCGAGAATTTGGGGGAATACCTTCACTGTTCCTTGCTTTTTTTGGTTTTGGCAGAGGTTTCTTGCTCTGTTCATTTTTTAGCCGGGCTGCAAAGAAACAACATGTGTTGCTACAATGCTAAGGATTGAGAGGATAAATGTTTGCGAATCAAGGGTTGGTTTGACAATTGCTCCTTAAAAGATACATCTTGCAACCATTTGAAACATGTGGCTTTTTAAACACCAACACAAAGGGAAACCGCCATTTACAGGGCAAAGTTCAGGTGTATAATGCATCCGGATCCCTGATTGGTTTGAAGGGACGCCCAGCGGAAAGCCAGCACTCGCGGAGCCGGTTGGGTTTGGATCAGGTTCCTGGGCGGCTGCGAGTTCATGCTGACCGCCTTGGCCTCAGCTCCAATCGGTAGCTCAAACTGGCTGCTTGGGTGTTGAAATCACTCGGTAAGTGGGTTATAACCATGGGTAATTACAAGGGGTTGATCACCCCAGTTGCTCCTTTTTGTAGCCATGGTTGTTATGTGCGTACTAAGTTGGTGGAACATCCGAGTGGAAATCAGGGCACCAACAAGCACAGGCTCAATGATGACGGAAGATGCCAACGCTCGTTTGTTTGCTTTGCTTTAAAGGGAGCCCAAAGGACAACCACGCGTTTGAGTGGACCTTCTCTTTGTGGCACGGGCCCAGCCGAGATATTTGCGGCTGGTCTACTGTTTTTTGGGGGGAGGACATGGGGGAAAACCCATTTTGTCCCACCAAATCCCAAAACCTCTCAATGGTCCAGAGTAATTTTGGCACAAAATCAGTTCAGCCATCCACAGTTGAACTGGTACGCCAATTTGCCGTCCACAGTGGCATGGTCAAACCGTATGCTTGCTTAGGGTTGGGATGGTCATAGGCCCCTTAAAGGAGTTGACGTGATCATGCCACTGATTGCTTTTCAGGGAGCCGCCACGTAAGGAGTTGGTTTCCGGCACAAATTCGGGTGAATTTTGTGGGACGGGCTCTCGTTTCTGGGAATTTCTGGGAGTTTGCCCATGCAGCGGGCCTGGATGTACATGCATTCCCTTTGGGCCATGGCTTCATCCTATGCAGTCAGCTTTTGATTAGCATGGCACAAGCTGCATAGAAAGGACTCTGTTTGCTGCAGCTGTCTTGTCTGCTTTTTGTTTTGTTTGGAGAGGATTTCAGGGGAGGTTCTGTGCAGGTTCCGGCTGGTCAGCCGTCAGCCACATGGAATCCACCATAGGTGGTCCTTTTGTGTTTGGTTTGTTTTAAAATATGGGGAGGGGGTCTGGTTTACCTGGTGGTTCAATTATCTACCAGGGAAACCCATCAATTTTTCAAAGAAGGACACCTATGCTACCATGGGTTTCGGAGGACAAGGATGGCGCATGGGTGTTGCCCACAAAGCTAGGCGTCTCTTGCGCATTCGCTCGCCCGCCTCGCGCTAGGAGGCGGTCATGGCAAGGGCCAAGGCTGGACGCTTTCAGTTGGGGAGAAGCGCGGCTCGCTGGCCCGGTGCTTTGCATTTCCAGCCTGTCCACCCAAGGGGTGCCAAGGGTCCGCATGCGGCAGTCTTTTTTGAGCGGTACTTGGACAATCCTGTGCCAGTGCCACAGTGTTCGTCCCATGGCTTTTGTTTTTGCACGGCAGGGGGTCAGGGGTTGGATTTGGGTGTGGGACTATGGGTGCATGCATGGGTCTTTTTTTATTAGCCTTTACAAGCTGATGAGCCATTCCCTGTTGCAGGGTTTTGTTTGGGCAAATGTGTTGTCAACGGCAAATGTTGATGAAGGAGTTGCCGTGCCTTTCAAGCGGTGTGCCGAAGACTGATGCGTGTTGTTGATCGGCAACTGTTCACGCGCGAGCCCAAAATGACCAGGTGCATGAACGGCTATGATTTCGGAAGGTTGGACCACAGACATGGCTGGTGGTCATGCAAATTAAGCTGAAAGTACTTCAGAGGGCTAGCGATGGTTTCATATACCCCAACTACTCAGTTGTTTAAACGGACCCTCTAAATCCCTTTGTTTGGTGGCCCTGGCGCCCCCAGTGGTCGTCAAAAACCAAAGTGGTCCCCATTTGTCTATCAGGCCCACTGAACAACTTGAATATGAGCAACGAACACTGAGGCATGGGTTCTTGGGTGGGCCATCAGCTACGGGGGTTGGCTCCGGGCCCACGTCCCATCGGTTTTTGGTGGTGCTGTTGCGCAGTACCGGGTACCGGTTTGTCCATGTGGCTTTATGCTGTTTGAAGCTCTTGGGCTCAAGTTTGCGGAGTTCCTCGAGCACTCCGAAGGTTCTCGTCCGGCAACATGGGCTTGGGCTTCTTTGCTGCAAGGCGAGCGCAAAGCTTGGCATGTCTTCGTTTCCAGTTTGCGCGGTGCTCTCGTTGTTTTCCTGCGGCATTGCTTTAGGAGCCTTATTTGAACCGTAATTTTGGAACGGGAACTAGTGAATTGTGATACTGCTGCGAAAGGCAGGTATTGCGGTCAAGAGGTATCTTTTTTGGCAAGCCCAATGTTGCGGCCCAGAACAAGTTTGGACCTTGTTGGGCCCATCCGCTCAGAAAGTGAGCCATGAATTTAGGCTCATGTGGGCGTTTCGGGCTGCAAGGCACCAGCTTTTTGATATTTTGTAGGCGTCGCCTGAGTAGCCTTACCCATTTTGTCATTGCCACATGTAGCAAACCGCTTTGCACCGCTGCCCTTCTCCGGCTTTCCATTTTTTTCTTCTTCCCTTACCGCCAAGTGGAGCACGCCCCGGAATAGCCTCTCAGTACAAGAAGCATATGTTCCTGCAAGCCTCAAAAAGGACACCTAGCCGGAGCAGGGACCACTTGTTCCCGCTTCGGAGTTGACCTGCTCGCGCGAAACACGATTCAAGGCATACCTAAATGACCTCAACCTGGGAGCTTCTCACCAATTGTTGATGCGTTTCGGGCGTTTCGGAGGGGGGCCAAAAGGCAACCAATACAAACCAGATCAGTTCCGGGGACCATTCCAATTTTCAGAAACTTCCCCCACATCGAATGGTGTGATTTGGGGGCCGCATTTTATTCTCGGAGGTCTAGGCTTCGCATAAGGGCTGGACGAAACAAGATGTGACCGGGAGGCACCGACCCTGGCATAACGGATAGGCTTGGAGTCTATCCCTTTGTGCGGCTGTTTTCAACGAGGGGGGAAGGGAATGCCAACCAAACCGTTGGACCCCCTTGTTTGGTATTTGTATGGCAACCGAGAAGCAACTAACATGGGACCGATTCCCATTTTGAGCACACAGCTGGTTCTGTGTTTGGAAAAACGACGGGTTAAAAGTGGCTGCATTTTTATGAGCACCCCCAATGAGCTTTGCCCTGCATTTCAATGGGGACTTATTCACCGCTTGTTTTTTCCCCCAAACAGCTGGAAGCTTTGGGGTCTCTGCCCAGATAGGGTTTGGGGCAGCTTTGGGGTTCTCAAAACCTGGCTGTTTGAGGGCCCAAAAAAGCCTCTGGGTGTTGATTGGGAGAACGTAGGCTTGTTTAGTTTTTTCAGGTCCCACATTTAGCATTCAGGAACAGTGTCCCTTGAAGAAAACAGCCAAAGATCACTGCATACGTGTGGAAACCCTTTCAAACAGCCGGCAGCGCTGGTTTTGATTTGGCCAACATGTATCCTTCAACAAAAACGGCCCTGAGTAACCACCTAAGCTTCCATTTGTTTAAGAATATGTTTTATTTCCCCTGTTGGTCTTGAAGGGAATCTATCACCACTGGACATATTTGTGCATTTTTTCAGAGGGCGAAACCGCAAATGGAAGCAAGTGGATCAAGGTTTCACATGTCTCTCACCAATAGCTGTGAGACACACACACACACACACACTTTTAGACAGACATTGGCGTCCGGGTGTAAAAAAAGGGGCCCTGAGTGACCATCTAAGTGGGTTTTATCTGAGGCAAGAACGCCAACGATGGGCCCATCTGCACCTTCACCAAGGGAGCCCTGACCGGGTTCATCGAGGCCATCATTTGCCGCTCGGATTTGGCGGAGAATTCGAGGGCTCGATCCGCGAGCGTCTCGATCCTTCTAACCCGGGGGGCGGGGGGCGCTTTGGTGGGCTTTTTGGGTGTTGAAACCAGTTACCAAGGGGACTTGCCACGGTTCCCTATGAATGGCCGGTTGGGCGCGTCGTTTTTTTAACGTTCCCCCTTTCGCGGCTGAAAGGGAAGCTAAAAAGGAGACCAAGGTTTCCTCAGCGACAGGGGCCCCAAGGAAAATTTGTGACATAATTTCATGTAGCAATGGTTAATATACACACTCTCCCCCGTTGTGTTTCTTTTTTCCCTTTGGGGGTGGCGCACGCCATGGATTGGGACTTCTTGCAGCAGCCGAAAGAGGATCAGACGGGAGCCCTCTTTGATCTTTTTGGCGGATTAACCTTCGAGGTTTGCAGAGAGGGTTTGGACAATGGAACTACTTTTTTGAGGTTTGCCGTGCTTCGGCCGCTTCGGCCCAATAGGGGTTCCAGACTACGTACCCCCCCATTTTGTTTGGGGGTTCCAGTCAAGTCACGCCTAGTTGCCAATTGGGTGGCCATGGCACCCGAGGCTACCCCACGGAGTTTGTGAAGACGCAGTTGCAGCTTCAGTCTAAAAGCAGCCCGGAGTACACGGGCATGTGCCTTGGCATCAAGTCAGCGCTGACTCGTAGTCGGGGTCGGATGACCTCCTCACTTAGCAAGTGCTGAATATCCTCGGCGAATGAGTCCCCCCAGTGAGTTATTTGCAGGGTAGCTCCCACTTGGGCACTTGACTGGGGATCTGCACTTGCACCAATAGCATACGCACCACCAACTACCCACCGTTCATGGCTTTCACACTTGGACGGCCACAACCGCGCCACTTTGGAAATGAATCAGGGTTGTATGTAGAGTGGCTCCCCTTCCGAGTTTGTTCATCAAGGATGTCAAGCGCTTGCAAAGGGTGGTCACCATTGTCCACATACTAAGAAACTCGGTGCCCAGTAGGTGGGACATGATTGAAGCGTTGAACACACAGAGATTTGTAGCAGTGCTGAGAGCTGCTTCTCATGAAAGATTGCTCACTTGTCCAATGAACCTGAAATTACCTTTTGGTTTCCCTTTTTGGACCATTTTTTCATGGCCCCAAAAGGCAATCAACTGAGATTGTGAACTGTGGCAGCCCGTAGTTTTTCGAATCCAGCCCTTTCACTGCCTTTCAGCTGTACGGCGACATTCGAAGAAGTCTTTTCATGCTTTGCATGCTGTTTCCCGGTCCAAACAAAATCTGATGCAAAGGGTGAAGTCAACAGAGACCTTGTTTCCAACCGCGGATTTGGGCTGTGTGTTCCCTGTTTGACCATGTTTTTCTTTAGGGAATTTCATGCTTCCCACGACCAACCCCTTGTAGCTTGTTGCAGCCTGCAGTGCTGTGGATGGACCAAATCCGTTTCGCGAGAGGGGTTGGTGGTTGGCCCCATTATTCAAATTGTCCAACAAATAGATTTCGTCCATCCACATTCATGGTACCCTTCACTCCCTAAAAGCGGGCTGACCTTCCAAACTGGTCGGAAACCAATGGGGCAATCCTGGATGGTTCTACTGGTCTTTGAAAAGAACGATGGTTGAAAAGGATGCGGAAATACCTTGCAGAACTTCCAGAGCTCATGGACTTAACATGTTTGGGATTTGGGCCATGCTGGTGGCACACAAAGAGTTTGTTATTTCGCTTGCAGGACGTGAGACTTAAAGCGTCCTGGTTTCACCATGGGGCAAGAAGCGAGCAGTGATTCAAGGTTGCCTTACACGGCAAGATCTTTGCCCGAGCTTCCAGGTCCTGGATTTGCACTCAGCAAATCAAAATTGCTCTGAACAACATTCATCTTTCTGGTGCTCATCACAAAAATGCGGTTGAACGAACCCAGGCCAGGGGTCCCCTTAAAGGAAGCCACCCGTTGGATGAAATGGCTATAATGGGTATTTCTCATTCTCAGCTGATCCATACTGGATAATGGTTGGATTATTTTCTATAAGTGGAATGGATCATTTTGTCAATACTGAGAATGAACACCAGTTGGATGATTTTTCGATCATTTCTCATTCTCAGCGCCCGAGCGGCCAAGGCTGGACTGCGCCAAGAAGACTGTGGCGGCCCACGGGCCTCAGGCCGGAAGCGTGCCATCCGTCGGCTGCTGGGTTTCTGCAGGGCTTGAGGAAGCGGGCGTGTTGACTTAGCGCAGCGGAAGCACAGTTTGGTTTTTGTAACCGGGCTGTGTGGCTGATGCGGTTGGATGGTGTTCTTGATTGCAATCTTGCCCACTTTTCGTGGCTTTCACCTCGGTGGGCTCTGAGATCAGGTACATGGTTGTTGTCCCCAGACTTGTCCGAAAAAGGGGGTCCCGCCCGACTGGGTGGTTAAACCAAGCAAAGCACAGAAAGGGGCTCGCCACCCGTTCGGTCTTGGGAAGCAACAATGGGAGAGTTTACGCCGTTTCAGGCCCGTAGCGGCAGGTTCCCTGATCGGGCTAGTCCCAAGTATCACAACTTCCGGGTGACATGCCAGTGGCAGGATGCCCCACAGCAGGTGTCTATCTACAAAATGCTGCGGGTTGGAAAGAAATGGGGCGGGGTGTGTTTTTTGGAGAGAAACACTTCTTGCTATTTTATAGCGAAGCCAAAAGGACCTCCCACCCATATTTCATTACTTGGAGCCTGTTTTGACACTCACACTCAGACCATGAGGCTTAAGCGTGGCTGTAGAAAGCTTGGTGCACGGAAGGTGGCTTTCTTTCGTGCTATTGAGCTGGATCTTTCAATTGAACATGAGTTATTGCCCTCAGGCAAAATCGTTTGTCGCGGAGGGGAGGTCTTATTGCCAGCAAAGTGTGCCTGTTTCTGGTCACAGAGGTTTGTTTTGGGGCCCCATGACGCGAGATGCTGTACTCGGGCGTGGGTCCAAACTTGGTATCCAAAATGGAACCCTGGTAAATGGAAACTAGGACGAAAATCTGCGGTCCTCTGGCGGTTGAATTTATACCCATACCCATTTTTCGTAATTTGTCTAGATGATTGCTACCCCGAAGGCCCCGCAGCGCGCCCGACTCAGGGTCCCTTCAAATCCAGCCGACCAACCATTCCCCTACCCTAAACTCTTGTATTTCCATAGGTGCCTCCCTTCAGATTGCATTGCCGTTTCACCATAGTGGCGACTCGAATTTACACAAGCCATACCCTCCTTCCGACAACCATGCATGTGGACCGGAGGGTTCTCCAAAAGGAGAAAGTGCTCTTCCACCAACAGCTTCCATGATTCTTGCCTTGACCTCAACTTTCCCTCTCAGCCACGCGCCAAGCCGCAGCGAAAAAGAGCCCCTTTGCAGGGCCTCTACCGGGGCGCCCTGCCATTGATCCTCGGCTCCTCGGGCAAGCAGGCGGGCGATACCGGCCCCTTTTAAAACAAGCACAGGTTAACCAGTAAATGTGTTTGAGCCAAGGCCCCCCAAAACAGTAGCGACTAAATTTTCAGTTCTTTTGAGCAGTTGGTCACTCGCTGCGTGCCCCGTTTTATGTTGACTAAACAGCTTGGCAGGTTGGCTATGGTTGGCCGGTTTGTTTGATCCCGTATGGATGCGGTTTCAAGAGTGCCTGGTCTTTAGTCACGATTGGACCATGTGGCAAACAAGCAAACGTTTGGAGATGAGACTGTGGTTTAACCCATTCAAACTGTTTAAAGGAACGCTCCTTGGCGTGTCTTTAGACCAATGTTGGGGATTGCACCTGTACCGTCAAAATTGCTTCTGTTGAGTTTAGCATTCGGCGTTTCGTTGGTATTGCGAAAATGCACAACACCATGGCAAACGATAGGGCACTCAAAAAAACAAAAAAGATACCCCTGCAAAAAGATGGAAACGCTGGAAAACGATAGGGGGCTCTCAAACTAAGTAGCGAAACTGCCGCGAGTAAGTAATTTCGACCGTGCTTCGAGGACCTGGTCTGCTCCAGACATGGTTGCCTAAACGATTTAAGCATCGACGCCTTCGGTGTCTTTGGACAGTCCGGCAGTCTGTGGGGTCAGGCGGCCCGGTGGACGGGGTACGAGACCACCGCCAACGCCCTGAAGGATGAGCAGGCTCGGCATGGGTGCTTTGTTTTTTTCCAGGCATGGGTCAGAAGGAGAACTCAGGACAGTCATTTGAGCCACTTGCTCAAAACCCGGGTAAGTGAAGGTTAGTAAGCGACGATCCCAGCCATAAAAGCTGCGGCCGCCTTCTCAGTTCTTGAAGCATGGTTCTGGGTCGACCATTTTGTACCGGGTTTGGATTGTGACTCATTTGGCTTCGTTTCTCCTCTTGGTCACTTTCAGCACGCCTCCGAAGTGAGGATGCAGAGACTCTGCGGGGTCTGTCTTGGTCGGTTTCAAGGGCAAACAACCAAGTCACATGTTCTGTTTGTCCTTATTCGGCATCTCCGGTTTGGGGAGTCTTGTTAGGTGCTGAGCGCTGGAGTTGCAGGTGCATGTGCCCTGTGTGTATCCGTGTTCTCTTTTGATATGTTGTACCTGGTGCATGCAGGTGGTGGTAAGGCCGAACAATAATGTCGAACCCACATAAATTAACCCTCCTATTAGGGGCCCTTTAACAGTGATGAATCACTAAAACGGAACACCCCAGATCCAAATCAACTAGGTGTTCTAAATCTGTGTTTAGACTTGTTTGGCCAGCCCCGGGAGTCGCCTTTTTGTTTGGCACTTACAGGCGGGCATATGAAGCCTTCAGCCTCACACAGGGCTTTGGGATGATCGGACCTCGGGGCCCCTGACGAAGCTTCCATATTGGTGAGAAAGAGCGGAGGTTGTTTGTGACCCAACCCTCAACCAACAAAAAATGGACATCCAACCAGTTGTTGGCCTACCTGCTGGTTGAGTCGACACGTGAAAGGCTCAAGAAGCTTGATACTTGCACTGACCACTGGGCCCAGCAAGTCGGATAAGCTAACAACAGCCCCTCCCTCGACAGGAAAAGTAGACCAGCGAAGGGATGTCGCCCCTCCAAAAGCTGACTGCGTTTTGGTGGGGTTCTGCAACTTTTCTAGCTGTACCCTCCCCATTCTCTTCAGGGATAACATGGTTGCCAAGGTTTGGACAATAGGTGGCTTCTAAAGAGAACGATGGCTGAAGAGAATGGGGAATCAAACACTAGAACTTTGTGGGCCCGCTAGTCTTGGTAGACGCCTTGCTTTAGGAACTTCACAGGATATGCATGCCCCCTTC